>JAVJIF010016590.1:0-144423 GCA_038442645.1 Agave tequilana
TCTAAGGGCGGTTGGTTGGGAGACCATGCTCATGTATGCTTTATAGTGAAAATCAGTTTAAACTTGAACATGATTGGGAGGGTAGGTTATATGAGGTATACACTTGATATTATTGTTGTTTCATTTGGTATCATTGGAATCTTTCAATTGGTATCAATATTGACATTTCTTGTATACTCATATATTTTATGTATGTATGCTTACACTTCAAAGAGTATCAATTTCAATTGGTATCTAATTTTTCATACATATATATGTTTTTATTTGTGCTTACTATATTCATATATCTTAGAGCACAAATTTTGATCATGATAAAGCTTGTTTTATAATGACTATCTTGTTTCAATTGACTAGTTTTCAATTGGTATCCATATACAAGCTTATTCATTGTCTCATTTGGTATTTCATAAAGGAGAGAAACATTGTATTTCATCTTTCAATTGGTATTTGATTTCCACTCTCATACTTTATGATTAAAAATTTCAATTTGGTATCATATATTCAAAATGAAAAATATTTACAATTGATATCAAGATTTGTGTTTAGGAATTCAAAATTTGTAATGTTTAATTTCAATTGGTATCAAGATTGTTTTCTTACAATTGGTATGTTATTTGTTTACTTATCAATTGATATCAAGATTTTTGTTTTCATTTGATATATGCTTTCATATAAACATGTTTAATTTGAAACAATTCTCAATAAAAACAATTTGTTATAATGCCTCGTTTACCTTTATTTCTATTGGTATCATTTGATATAGGCATTCCTTAAAATGTTTTTTTTCTCATTTTAATTGATATCATTTATGCACTTAATTGACATTTTTTTGAATTGGTATCATGTTTTATGTCAACCCTTTATTGATTCTTTGTTTTGAACAAAAAGGGGGAGAACATTTGTTTACCTTTACCCCTTTGTTGATGATTGACAAAAAGGGAGAAGAATTTGAGTTTGTAGTTTATATGCATGTTTGTGTATGCATGTTTTTATGTTTTATTAAAGTTCAATTATTGGTATCAAAAGCATTATTTAATATGTTTATTTTTGGTATCAAGAGCTTCATTAGTTTTGTTTTGCAAATTGATATCAAGAGCATGTTTTAAGAAATTTATGTGTTTTATGCATGTTGATGCATACATGTTTATGAACATTCATTGCATACTTAATTGTTTATCTTAATGCATGAGTTAAGGGGGAGCGTTCTTGAAGCTTAACTTTAATCCATGCATATATAACTCCATGAGTTTTTTCATCATCAAAAGGGGAAGATTGTTGGCCCAAAGGCCTTCCACTCTAGTTTTGATGATGATTAACTCATGTAGTTATGTGTACTAATAATCTTGTGATTTTAGTTTCAGATCATTAACCAAGATATTAGTAGGTGATTAGCTTCATCAAAGATGGTTTGGAAGCTTTCACATAGTGATTCAAGAGCCCGAGCGACAAGATCATATATAGCACTCATTGGAGTCAAGCTCGGTGGATCACGGAGTTTTGGATCGAGTCGGCTTGGAGACGGCGCTCTACAAGAAGACATCGGTACCTAGTTTAGTTTGAGTTTTAGATCCATTTGTAAAGATTAGAATAGTATGATATGCTCAAGTTCACAACACACACGTTTCATGTTTTGAATATTGGTTTTCGGTTTTTCCATTTTTGGTTTAACCGATCTTGGTTTCATGAATAGATAGATCAAAACAAGTTTAAATGGTTTTATGTATAGTAGATTCATTCTATATACATGCATGCTTAACTTCCGAGACAAACTTAGTTATGACTTACTTATTCATGTGTTTTATTTTTTGGTATTTTTAACAAAACATATTTTGGAATTAAAGTCAAAAACATGGTTATATATATGCTTCATTTGTTTACCTTTACCCTTTTGTTGATGATTGACAAAAAGGGGGAGAAGAATTTGAGTTTGTAGTTTATATGCATGTTTGTGTATGCATGTTTTTATGTTTTATTATGTTTTATTAAAGTTCAATTATTGGTATCAAAAGCATTATTTAATATGTTTATTTTTGATATCAAGAGCTTCATTAGTTTTGTTTTGCAAATTGATATCAAGAGCATGTTTTAAGAAATTTATGTGTTTTATGCATGTTGATGCATACATGTTTATGAACATTCATTGCATACTTAATTGTTTATCTTGATGCATGAGTTAAGGGGAGCTTTCTTGAAGCTTAACTTTAATCCATGCATATATAACTCCATGAGTTTTGTCATCATCAAAAAGGGGGAGATAGTTGGCCCAAAGGCCTTCCACTCTAGTTTTGATGATGATTAACTCATGTAGTTGAAAAACACCTAGAGGGGGGGTGAATAGGTGCAAGTGCTAATCTAGAACTAAATGCAAAACTAAGTGCGCTAAATGCGGAAGCTTAAAAACAATTCTTGCAACACACTTAATACAACACACAAGTGTAGCCGAATTCCCCGTGAAGGGCTCTGGACTAACTCCTCTTGATTCCCCTAGATATGGGTTGAGGTGCTATATGAAGCTCTTGTGGTTAAGTACAAGTGAGGCACACACAAACAACCAAGCATATAAGATGAAATAGGCAATATGAATATAAGCAAGGCAACACAAGCAATATGAATGATATGACAATATGAATAATGCTATGTACAAATAAAAGAGAGAGAGAGAGTTGAGAGATATTGGATCAAACGCAAACACAAGGATATGTTTCGAGGTTCGAGCCCCTAGCTCTACATCCCCGCCTACACCACCGTGTAGGATTTCCAATCCACTATCTCCCACCGAGGGAACCTCTACCGAAGAGGATTTGTTACAACACTAGGAGTACCAAACTCCTCTCTCAAACAACCACCTCACAACCGAGGGGTAGGCCCGTAGCCAATACAACCACAACACCTCTACCGAAGAGGGTTACAAACACCAACTCCACCTCTCACTAGAGGGAGCAAACAACAACCAACTCCACCTCTCACTAGAGGGAGCAAACCACAATCCTCAACCTCTACCGAAGAGGGAGCAACCCAATAAAAGTAAGGGTTTTACAACAAGTGGTTACAAAGACCACAAACTCTCTTTCTTTTCTCTTTTCCACAAAAACAAGATCCTAAATAGATTAGGATAGAAGATAGCTCAAGTGTGAAAAACTAGGTGTTTGGAAAACAAGAAACTCAAAGAAAATGCTTGGGAAAACTCTTGTAAAAGATAGAGAATGAAAGCCAATACAAATATCCTAAATTCCTATTTTCTTTGATTTTTCCAAAAACCTAAAACAAATAAGATTGGAAGATTAAAGCCCAAAAACTCTTTTGAAAACTTGTTTTAAACAATAGGGAAACAACAATTTTTCTCTTGTAAAAACCTTAGCCAAAATCCCCAAAGAGATGGGGTATTTATAGGCCCATCAGAAAACTAGCCGTTAGGCTGATGTGGCAGCCTGACAGGCTACCGGTCGACCGGCCGGGTCGACCGCCAACGGTCAGAAATGTGACCGTTGGGCAAACACGGTCGACCCGCCCGGTCGACCCAAACAAACAGAGAGCTCTGCTCTCAGACCCGGTCGACCCGTACGGTCGACCGAGTTTGTGTCTGCCAGACGTGCACAAGTCTGTGCACATCGGTCGACCCTTGGGGTCGACCGGCCCATGGTGCGGTCGACCGTCCGGGTCGACCGACCTGGCCTGTCAGCACAAACCTGGGTCAGAAAAACATGTTAAAATATTTTTGAAAAAATCTTTTATCTTTTCTGAAAATTCTGTAAAACTTGTTTTAACATTTTATTTTCAAACACAAACAAGTGATAAAAATTTTAAGACATATAACAATCATATCAATTCATTTTTGAGTCTTGCAAATTTTATCAAAAACCAAAACTGGTATTTTTATCAAACTTGATTTTTCACAATAGGAAATCTGAATATTCCTAAAACTCATGAATAGACATATCAAAATAAGTTTGTTTAAGAAATGAAGCATGTATGTATATTGAACACATCTAATATACATAAGAACTATTTAAACTTGTTTTGATCTACTATTCATGAAAACCAAATCCAAAACATAAAACGTGTGTGTTATGTGCACTTGAGCATATCAACTATACTAAGCTTTACAAATGGATCTAAACACACTATCTAAACTAGGATACCTAAGTCTTCTTGATGATCTTCATCTTCAAGTTGACTTGCTCCAAAACTGTGATCCACCAAGTGCAAAGGAATGATCTTTAAGCTTTGGCATCGGAATCACCATGAAAAGCTTCTAAACTCCTTGTAGAAGCTAATCACCAACTAATATCTTGTTAATAGATCTGAAACTTAAACAACACAAGATTATTAGTAAACATAACTACATGAGTTAATCATCATCAAAACTAGGGTGGAAGGCCTTTGGGCCAACAATCTCCCCCTTTTTGATGATGACAAAACTCATGGAGTTATATATGCATGGATTAAAGTTAAGCTTCAAAGAAACTCCCCCTTAACTCATGCATAAACAAATAAACATAATAAATATGCAATGAAGGCTTTTAAACATGAATGCATAAATATGCATAAACAATAAAAGTTCTAGATACCAATGAAATGTTCAAAAACAAAACATGCTCTAGATACCAATTAACATACATTAAACTATATTAAACTTAATATATGCAAAAACATAAGTATGCATATATAAAACTTCAAACAAAACCAAAATCTTTCTCCCCCTTTTTGTCAATCATCAATAAAGGGGTAAAACCAAAACAATAAATAACAATGAGGGGTAAAAATCTTTCTCCCCCCTTTTGTCAATCAAAACAATAAAAACAATGTTCTCCCCCTTTTTGTCTAAAACAAAAACAAAGTCAATAAGGGGTAACAAACAATTAGGATATCAATTGAAAATATGTCAATGAAGTATCTTGATACCAATTGAAAGTAAACAAAGATCAATAAATGTTATATGCTATATACATTCATGAAGAGGAAGACGCTAAGTTAGCTTCCCTACACATATGCATTACATGAAAGAGGGATGTTAAGCCCTAATTCACATAACACACATTATGTAATGCATAAGAGGAGATGTGAAGCTCCCCCTACACACGTGTACCACATAAAGAAGAGATGTTAAGCTCCTCAATATAAGATACACTCAACATGAATCTATATGTAGAAGAGATGTTAAGCTCTCCTTGCATACAGTCAATATAAATCAAAACTTTTGTATTTTTCTTTAAACAAAATTTTTAGATACCAATTTTTAAAAACACAAGACATCTTGATATCAAAAGATAGTATTTTTCTTTTTAAGCCAAATAAACAATTGAAATGACTATTTTCTATCATAAAGTAAGGGAGTGGAAATACAAGTATCAATTGAAATATGAAAAACGAATTTTCTCCCCCTTTATGAAATACCAACAAAAACTATGCGTAGGCTTGTAATAAGATACCAATTGAAAACTAAATCAATTGAAATAAAGTTGAAATTCAAGCTCTAGCATAAACAACATATATATGTATGGAAAATAGATACCAATTGAAATTGATATACTTGGAATTTAAAGCATACATACATACAAAACATATATGAGTATACAAGATAGGTCAAGATTGATACCAATTGAAAGAAATCAATGATACCAATTGAAATAACAATAAGATCAAGTGTATACATCATATTATCTATACCTCCCAATCATGGTTCAAGTTTTAAATGATTTTCACTTTAAAAAGCATTCATGAACATGATCTCCCATCCAACCTCCCATAAAGGGTAGGGGTTTTCAAAAATAGATTTGAAAAATAAGCTTTGTTTGAAAAACTCTAACAAAATGAAGAATACCATAACTAGTTAAATGGAAAATCTTTTAAACTAGTACGAAATCCTTCAAGCAAGGAATAAACTAAAAATAATTTTCATAAAACACATGTAAATCACATAGTACTTAAAAACACTCAATATTCAATAAAGTCCATACATGCTCATGAAAACATACTCATGAGAAATTTTTTTTTTTAAAAATGGTGAGTGTACAAGTAATGTGTGACATGGCATTATGAAATTTCCAATTAAGCTCAAAATTCCTTGAAACAAGAAAACATGGAAACATGAAAATCATCTAAACTATTTAATCTTCAGGGCATATGTATGTCTAATACAAACTAAAGTATACATACATATCCAAAACATAAAGAGTCCACAAATTATATATGCATGAAGGCACGTGGCTCAAAAGGATAAACATGTATATCTAATAGTTTGGACAAGATAGACATATACATGAAGTTAAACAATTAAACACAAAATCAAGAAAAACTAAATCTTCATCAAAACAAATTTCATTTCAAGGTATATGTATGAATTGTCAACACAATAAGTATAATACATATCCCTAAACACAATTGAGTCCATATATAGATTTGCATGAAGGGCAAATGACTCAAAGGGTATACATGTATATCTTAAAGTTTGGCAAAATAAACATATACATGAAGTGAAACACACAATCATAAAACAAATTCAAAAATGTGAATACAAGTTTAAAATGTATGACTCATCAAAACTAGACTATACTAGCACATTTAATGGGAACAAATAAGCAATCAAGCCCAACATATATAGATTTATTTGTGACCCACTATATGTACAAGTATAAATCCTAGTCTTAATGAAAACTAACATTTAAACAAGTAATCTTAACATGAAGCATCAAAACACGATAAAAATCAACATGATAAACATAAACATGATTATTATGAATATCCACATGTCATTAGAAATATGATATACGCAATAGCAACCATATAGTGAAAACACAAATGAATTTATCCATATTAAACATGGGTGTCTCAAAATAACTAAACATGTATATCACTAATCTAATAAGCATGACATTTTCATAGTAATCAAAAGCATGCTATGAAAGATAAACATGGAAAGCATGTAAATATAAGGAGTTAGAGATTCGATACCAAAACCAATGAGGGCACCGCTCTAGTTCTCCAAAAACATGGTGGTCCTCTCCACCAAACTTCCCTTGAAAGTGATGCATCCAATTGATTCTCTTTAAGCACGGAACGCATCCACTCTAAGGTGCCATCACTCTCACGTCATGTGAGAGCCCACACCTACATCAAATAAAGGAGGGGTGGTCTTTGGTACCCATACTCTTTTGGGTCCATGGGGGTTAGTACCTTCTCTAACCCAAACAAAATTCTTTGCTAAATTTACATTATGTAATCTATCAAAGCAAAATTTAGCAAGGTGGGCCATACGTCCACAATGTGTACAAGTGTACACATGAGCATACATAGTGTGATGGTGTCCGTGAGGAGCTTGTGTATGCCGTGGAGGGTGTGCATGAAAAGATGGAACTTGTTTCTTTCGAACCAAAGATTCCAAGCGTGTATGATTCATGGCACATTGGCTCATAGTGGAGCCCAAACAATCTACTCTCTTCTTTAACATACAAATATCATCATTAATCTTAGAAGAAGAGGTACATGCATTAGGTAGACTAGATGAAGAAGCTACACTAGCATGACAAACATGTGCATCCATCTTATTTTGCAAAATAATATTTTTCTTTGAACAAACATTTAAATCATTTGAAATTGAAATAATCTTATTTTTCAAAGCAACATTCTCTTTTAAAACAAAATCAATTTTTGAAGACAAGTTTTCATTTTTCTTCAAAATAACATGGCAATCATTTTTAGATTTTAAAAATTCATTTTCTTTTAAAACAAGGTCTAGTTGAGATCTCAATGAATCCCTTTCATTATAGACCTCAACCTTCTCTTGCAAAACATTGTCTAGTCTAGAATGCAAACTTTTATTTTCTTTTTCAATTTCTAGACTTTTCTTTTTCAACAAATTATATTTTTCAATTAATTTTTCACAAACAATTGATAGTTCTTCATTTAAAGCATGGGGATCAACATAATCATTTGAAGAACTAGTACAATCATCATTATCTAGTTGAGATTCCGAAAGTACCTCAAGGGAGTCATTCCCTTGGACCATATAGCATTGTGAGTCGGATTCTCCACTAGACTCCTCTTCTTGTTGGATAGGCGTTTGAAGCTTGGAGGTGGAGGTGGTTGTCAACTTGTTCCACACTACAAAAGCGGAATTAAGGTTAGAAACACTCAAAAGATAATCTTTAGATAATGTGCTTCTAATGGCCTCAAGGGCTTGTGCATTGGCCCCTATATGATTGCGATCTCCAAGATAGCATTTCTTGATGGCCGTAAGAAAGACATGCAAACCTAGGGTCTTTAGGTACATGGACATCCTATACTTCCAAACAACAATGTTGGAAGGATCAAAGCTAGGTGGGGTCATGAAGTCCATGGCAAACTATATGAGTGTGCAAACAAGCAAATGCAAACAATAGATTAGCAACCAAATGGATCCCACTCCTAGGATGTTAAGCCTAATATCAGGAGCACTAGCTCTGATACCAATTGAAAAACACCTAGAGGGGGGGTGAATAGGTGCAAGTGCTAATCTAGAACTAAATGCAAAACTAAGTGCGCTAAATGCGGAAGCTTAAAAACAATTCTTGCAACACACTTAATACAACACACAAGTGTAGCCGAATTCCCCGTGAAGGGCTCTGGACTAACTCCTCTTGATTCCCCTAGATATGGATTGAGGTGCTATGTGAAGCTCTTGTGGTTAAGTACAAGTGAGGCACACACAAACAACCAAGCATATAAGATGAAATAGGCAATATGAATATATGCAAGGCAACATAAGCAATATGAATGATATGACAATATGAGTAATGCTATGCACAAATAAAAGAGAGAGAGTTGAGAGATATTGGATCAAACGCAAACACAAGGATATGTTTCGAGGTTCGAGCCCCTAGCTCTACATTCCCGCCTACACCACCGTGTAGGATTTCCAATCCACTATCTCCCACCGAGGGAACCTCTACCGAAGAGGATTTGTTACAACACTAGGAGTACCAAACTCCTCTCTCAAACAACCACCTCACAACCGAGGGGTAGGCCCGTAGCCAATACAACCACAACACCTCTACCGAAGAGGGTTACAAACACCAACTCCACCTCTCACTAGAGGGAGCAAACAACAACCAACTCCACCTCTCACTAGAGGGAGCAAACCACAATCCTCAACCTCTACCGAAGAGGGAGCAACCCAATAAAAGCAAGGGTTTTGAAAAGTCACCTAGAGGGGGGGTGAATAGGTGACAATGCTAATCTATGAACTAAATGCGGAATTTAAAAACTTAATGCAAATTACACTCAAGTGCTATCAACAAGTGATGCACACAACCAAGCCAAGAAAATATGAATGAGCAATGTAAATAAATGCAAGGCACAAAGTAAAGAGAGAGTAGAGAGAGAGCCAATGGATCAAGCGCAAACACAAAGATATGTTATCGAGGTTCGAGCACCCAGCTCTACATCCCCGCCTTCGACACACGAAGGATTTCCACTAGCTCGTCCACCTAGGACCCTTTACAAGGAGTACCCAACTCCTCTCTTTACAACCTCCTCCCTGAGGCACAAATCCAAGCCAACCAACACAACCTCCTCCTTGAGGCAAACTCCAACAATCACAACCTCCTCCTTGAGGCAAATTTTCAAACCAATACAACAAACTCCCAATCACCAACCAATACAAGGATCATCTCTCAACTAGAGGGATACAACCCAAAGCACAAAGCTAAGAAAAGATTGGGTTACAACTTGGTGGTCACAACAACAACCACAAACAACTTCTTCTTCCACACAAATAACCTATAGATATAGATAGTAGATTTTTGCTCAAGTGTGGAGAAAACCAAAGGAATGGAAATCAGAAATCACAAAGAAAATCCTTGGGAAAATCAAGAAATCAAGATAGAATAGTTCAATCAAAATTCTTTCCCAAAAACCCTTTCTTTGATTTTTCAAACCCTAATGAAAACACCAAATGGATTGTTCAATTCAAGCTCAAAACTTCTTTTGATTGCTTTGAAAACACCAGAGAATCAGCAAAAATTCGCACAAAAAATCTTGGAGAAAACCTCTCTCAAATGGGGTATTTATAGGCAATTATCAGAAAATAGCCGTTGACAGAAATTTAGCCAGAATTGCCCTGCCGGTCGACCGGCCGGTCGACCGTGCAACGGTCAAATTTTGAACCGTTTGCACTACCGGTCGACCGCCCCGGTCGACCGAATAATCCAGAGAGCAGACTATTCTGCTCCGGTCGACCGTCCCGGTCGACCGCTGTCTGTGCCAGAAACGTGCACAGGTTTGTGCACGTCGGTCGACCGGCCCGGGCGACCGACCTCAGACCTAGTCGACTAGTCAGGGGGCTAGTCGACTTGGTTGAAGCCTGGAACAGAAAACATACTTAAAATACATTTTAAAAACATTTTTATCTTTTATAAAACTTCCATAAAAACTTGTTTTATCATAGCATTGATATTAAACAAGTGATAAACATTTCTACTCAAATATCAATCAAAACCAATACTTGTATTTTTCCAAACTTGATTTTCCAAATAAACTGTCCAAAACATATCCACATACAAAAACATGATATTTAACATTTTGAAGCATGATGCATATGGATAGAAATCCAATATACATGAAACATATACATATCATAGTTTTTGTCATTAATTCCAAAATATATTTTGACGCAAATACCAAAACATAATACACATGAAATAGCTAAGTCAAAACTAAGTTTGTCTAGGAAATTAAGCATGCATGTATATAGAACAAATCTAATATACATTAAACCATGTAAACTTGTTTTGATCTATCTATTCATGAAAACCAAGATCGGTTAAACCTAAAACCGAAAAACCGAGAACCAATATTCAAAACATGAAACGTGTGTGTGTTGTGAACTTGAGCATTATCATACTATTCTAATCTTTACAATTAGGCTCTAAACACAAACTAAACTAGGGATACCTAAGTCTTCTTGTAGAGCGCCGTCTCCAAGTTGACTCGGTCCAAACCGTGATTCACCAAGCAAGTGCTATATATGATCTTTGACGCTTGGGCTCTTGAATCAACATGTGCAAGCTTCCAAATCATCTTGATGAAGCTAAACACCAACTAATAACTTGGTTAATGATCTGAAACTAAAATCACAAGATTATTAGTACACATAACTACATGAGTTAATCATCATCAAAACTAGAGTGGAAGGCCTTTGGGCCAACAATCTCCCCTTTTTGATGATGACAAAACTCATGGAGTTATATATGCATGGATTAAAGTAAAGCTTCAAAGAAGCTCCCCCTTAACTCATGCATAGGAATAAACAAACAATAAGATGCATATAAACAAGGTTCTTGACATAAAATGAATATGCATATGAAACATGCTATTGATTCCAATTAAAACAAAACAACTAAATTACCAAAACATGCTCTTGATACCAATGGATACTAATAAAAACAAAACTCATAATGCTCTTGATACCAATACCAATGGAGATGAAATGAACATAAAACTGAAAACTCATGCATATCAACTCCAATAAATCTTCTCCCCCTTTTTGTCAATCATCAACAAAGGGGTAAAAGCAAAATAGATATGAATTCTTCTCCCCCTAAATATATGAAACAAAGAATAAACAAACTACTTCAAGGGGTGAAACCAAAAATGATACTAATTAAAAAAATGTGTCAAAGAAGTGCATTATGATATCAATAGAAAGTGATCATAAAAACATTTAAGAAATGCCTACCAATTACCAATTGAAAGTAAGAGGGGCATTGAAAACAAATATGATCCCAATTGAAATTAAAACATATTGAAAATAAAACACATGATACCAATTGAAAAAACACATTGATACCAATTTGAGTGAACAAATGCATCTTGATACCAATTGAAGATATATATCTTTATAAGCATATGATACCAATTAAAAATCAATAATCATTCTTAAATCATTTTTTTCTCATAAAGTTAGGGAGTGGGAAACAAAACCAATGGTAAACTAAATACCAATTGAAAAATTGAAATGTGAGTTTTCTCCCCCTTTATGAAATACCAACTAAACATATGCTTAAGCTAGAAATAAGATACCAGTTGAAAACTAAGTCAATTGAAATAATGTTAAAGCTCAAGCTTAGCATAAGTAAGATAATGATAATGCTTGTATAAAGAAACCAATTGAAAATTGAATCAATTGAAAATGATGGTCATTAAAAAAAATCAAGCTTATCATAAACAAAATTTGTGAAATCTTGAAGCACAAATAAATCATCTATATATGTATGTAAGAAATAGATACCAATTGAAATTGATACTATATGAAGTGTAAGCATACATATATAAAACAAAACATATATGAGTATACAAAAGGATGTCAAGATTGATACCAAATTGAAAGAATTCAATGATACCAATTGAAACAACAATAAGATCAAGTGTATATCTCATATCAATTACCACCCAATCATGTGCAAGTTTAAAATGATTTTCATTATAAAGCATACATGAACATGATCTCCCATCCAACCACCCTTTATGGTAGGGGTTTTCAAAAATAGATTTGAAATTATAGTATGTTTGAAAATCTCTACCAAAATGAAGAATATCGCAACTAGTTAAATGGAGGGTAAACTAGTACGAAATCCTTCAAGTAAGGAATAATAAAAATATTTTTCATGAAGACGCATGTAAACCACATGGCACTAAAACACTCAAAATCCATATAGCACAATTTGTACTCATGAAAACTAAGTCATGAGAAAACATTAAATAAGGTGAGTGTACAAGTGTTGTGTGACACATATCAACATGAAAATAGGCATTTAAGCTCAATTGTAAAAACATGAAACTCATCTAAGATGTGAAATCACCAATTGAAATTATCAAAAAAAATGTGGGGTTCATCATGAATGTGAAATCATCTAGCAAACATGAAAATCATCAAAACATGATTTAAACTTCAAGGCATATGTATGTCATGTACAAACTAAAGTATACATACATATCCTAAACACAATGAGTCCACAAATTATATGCATGAAGGCACGTGGCTCAAGGATGTATATGTATAGATGATAGTTTGGACAAGATGTACATATACATGAAGTTAAAACAAAACATGCAAAATAGTGAATACAAGTCAAATGCAAGAATCATCAAAACTAGACTATACTAGTACATCAAGTGAATACAAATGAGCGTTCAAGCACAAACATATATAAAGGTCTATTTGTAGCTCACTCGTTGTACAAGTATAAATTCTAGTCTTAATGAAAATTATCATTCAAGCAAGAAGTCAAAACATGAAGCATAAAACGGGAATCATAATCCAACATGATAAACATAATAATCAAAACACGAATTATTAAAACAAAATGTCATAGTCAACCATATGATTAGCATGACAAGACATGTACATTAGATCTATGATTAACATGATAGCTAAACATAAAGAGAACACAAAATATGGGTCCATACTAAACATGGGTGTCTCAACCATTAATCATGTAAAGCATAAGTCTAATAAACATGACAAATATCATACTAATCAAAACATGAATCATTAAAACACAAAATCATAGAATCATGAACATCATATGATCATTGTGCATATGCATGTACATTAGATCTAAAGCATACATGTTAGTTTAAACAAAGTGAGACACTAAATGTAGATTCCAAATGAAGCATGGATGCTCAAGTACCTAAACATGTACAACTTTAATATAATGGCACAAGCATAATGGACAATAAAACACAACATGCTATAATAAAAAATGAAAAGTATGTAAACACTAAATGGAGTAAGGGATTGTTACCAAAACCAAAGGGGCAACTCTCCATGTCTCCAAAACACGATGGTCCTCCCACCAAATCTCCTTGAGAGTGAAGCATCCAAATGGTTCTCCTTTTAGCTTAGAATGCATCCACCTCAAGGCACCAATACCCTCACGTGACGCGAGAGCTCCCACCTACATCAAAAGTCAAAGAGGTGGTTTTTGGTACCCATTTTCTAGTGGGTCCACGAGGGTTAGTTTCTTTTCTCACCCAAACATAATTAGTTGCTAAATTTTCATTATAAATACGATCATAACAAAATCTAGCAAGGTGGCCTTTTCGAGCACAATGTGTACATGTGTACACGTGAGCATACATATGATGGTGGTGATCATGAAAAGCATGTGTATGCCTAGATGGGTGTGCATGTAAGGTTGGAACTTGTTTCTTGCGAACCAAGGTTTCCAATCGTGTGTGATTCATGGCACAATGGCTCAAAGTGGAGCCCAAACTATCAACACTTTTCTTCAAAACAAGTATATCATTTTCAATGTTAGAAGATAGAGTGGAGCATGCAATAGGTGTGCTAGAACATGAAGCAACATTAGCATGGCAAACATCAATCTCTTTTTGCAAAGATTTATTTTTAATCAAAACCAAATCCAATTCTCTAGTAATTGAATCAATATCATTTTTCAAAGTAAGATTTTCTTTAAAAGTAAAATCCAATTTTGAAGATAAAATCTCATTGTGCTTTACTACATCATCACAATCATTTTTATTTTTCAAAAATTCATTTTCCTTTAAAGCAAGTTCAAGTTGAGATTTAAGTGAGTCACATTCACTTGCAATCTCTTCCTTCTCTTGCAAAACCAATTCAAAATTAGAGCATAAATCCTTTAATTCATTTTTCAACACAAGATTATCCTCTTTCAACAAATCATGTTTTTCCAACAAATTTTCAAGCTTTTGAGCAAGTTCCATATTTAAAGTTTGAACCTCAAAACAACCATGGCAATAAGAATTAGAGCTATCATCAAGAGGGGAATCCGAGTGTACCTCAAGGGAGTCTTTCCCTTGGACCATGAAGCATTTATCTTTGGACATGTCTCTCTTGGATCTCCTCAAATTGTTGATGATCCTTGGAAGCTCGGGAGACGTCAAGATGCTCCAAACTGCAAAAGCCGAATCATAGTGATCAAAAACGGGTAAAAGAAATTCATTTAGAGATGCTCTAAGTGCTCTAAGTGCTAATGCATTGGCCTTCTTATGCTTGCTACTATTTGGGAGGGATTCTATGGTAATGGCTTGATAAACTAGATATCCTAGGTCTTTTAAATGTTTAGTCATATTAGCCTTCCAATCATCAAGTCTAAAATGGTCAAACATAGGAGGGCTAGCCATGAGTGCAAACTAGTATGAATGCAAATGAAAATGCAAGTGAAGATTAGCAAACCAAGATCTTACTCCTAGGTGGTTAAACCTAAATATCAGGAGCACTAGCTCTGATACCAATTGAAAAATCACCTAGAGGGGGGGTGAATAGGTGACAATGCTAATCTATGAACTAAATGCGGAATTTAAAAACTTAATGCAAATTACACTCAAGTGCTATCAACAAGTGACGCACACAACCAAGCCAAGCAAATATGAATGAGCAATGTAAATAAATGCAAGGCACAAAGTAAAGAGAGAGTAGAGAGAGAGCCAATGGATCAAGCGCAAACACAAAGATATGTTATCGAGGTTCGAGCACCCAGCTCTACATCCCCGCCTTCGACACACGAAGGATTTCCACTAGCTCGTCCACCTAGGACCCTTTACAAGGAGTACCCAACTCCTCTCTTTACAACCTCCTCCCTGAGGCACAAATCCAAGCCAACCAACACAACCTCCTCCTTGAGGCAAACTCCAACAATCACAACCTCCTCCTTGAGGCAAATTTTCAAACCAATACAACAAACTCCCAATCACCAACCAATACAAGGATCACCTCTCAACTAGAGGGATACAACCCAAAGCACAAAGCTAAGAAAAGATTGGGTTACAACTTGGTGGTCACAACAACAACCACAAACAACTTCTTCTTCCACACAAATAACCTATAGATATAGATAGTAGATTTTTGCTCAAGTGTGGAGAAAACCAAAGGAATGGAAATCAGAAATCACAAAGAAAATCCTTGGGAAAAATCAAGAAATCAAGATAGAATAGTTCAATCAAAATTCTTTCCCAAAAACCCTTTCTTTGATTTTCCAAACCCTAATGAAAACACCAAATGGATTGTTCAATTCAAGCTCAAAACTTCTTTTGATTGCTTTGAAAACACCAGAGAATCAGCAAAAATTCGCACAAAAAATCTTGGAGAAAACCTCTCTCAAATGGGATATTTATAGGCAATTATCAGAAAATAGCCGTTGACAGAAATTTAGCCAGAATTGCCCTGCCGGTCGACCGGCCGGTCGACCGTGCAACGGTCAAATTTTGAACCGTTTGCACTACGGTCGACCGCCCCGGTCGACCGAATAATCCAGAGAGCAGACTATTCTGCTCCGGTCGACCGTCCCGGTCGACCGCTGTTTGTGCCAGAAACGTGCACAGGTTTGTGCACGTCGGTCGACCGGCCCGGGCGACCGACCTCAGACCTAGTCGACTAGTCAGGGGGCTAGTCGACTTGGTTGAAGCCTGGAACAGAAAACATACTTAAAATACATTTTAAAAACATTTTTATCATTTATAAAACTTCCATAAAAACTTGTTTTATCATAGCATTGATATTAAACAAGTGATAAACATTTCTACTCAAATATCAATCAAAACCAATACTTGTATTTTTCCAAACTTGATTTTCCAAATAAACTGTCCAAAACATATCCACATACAAAAACATGATATTTAACATTTTGAAGCATGATGCATATGGATAGAAATCCAATATACATGAAACATATACATATCATAGTTTTTGTCATTAATTCCAAAATATGTTTTGACGCAAATACCAAAACATAATACACATGAAATAGGTAAGTCAAAACTAAGTTTGTCTAGGAAATTAAGCATGCATGTATATAGAACAAATCTAATATACATTAAACCATGTAAACTTGTTTTGATCTATCTATTCATGAAAACCAAGATCGGTTAAACCTAAAATCGAAAAATCGAGAACCAATATTCAAAACATGAAACGTGTGTGTGTTGTGAACTTGAGCATTATCATACTATTCTAATCTTTACAATTAGGCTCTAAACACAAACTAAACTAGGGACACCTAAGTCTTCTTGTAGAGCGCCGTCTCCAAGTTGACTCGGTCCAAACCGTGATTCACCAAGCAAGTGCTATATATGATCTTTGACGCTTGGGCTCTTGAATCAACATGTGCAAGCTTCCAAATCATCTTGATGAAGCTAAACACCAACTAATAACTTGGTTAATGATCTGAAACTAAATTCACAAGATTATTAGTACACATAACTACATGAGTTAATCATCATCAAAACTAGAGTGGAAGGCCTTTGGGCCAACAGGTTTTACAACAAGTGGTTACAAAGACCACAAACTCTCTTTCTTTTCTCTTTTCCACAAAAACAAGATCCTAAATAGATTAGGATAGAAGATAGCTCAAGTGTGAAAAACTAGGTGTTTGGAAAACAAGAAACTCAAAGAAAATGCTTGGGAAAACTCTTGTAAAAGATAGAGAATGAAAGCCAATACAAATATCCCAAATTCCTATTTTCTTTGATTTTTCCAAAAACCTAAAACAAATAAGATTGGAAGATTAAAGCCCAAAAACTCTTTTGAAAACTTGTTTTAAACAATAGGGAAACAACAATTTTTCTCTTGTGAAAACCTTAGCCAAAATCCCCAAAGAGATGGGGTATTTATAGGCCCATCAGAAAACTAGCCGTTAGGCTGATGTGGCAGCCTGATAGGCTACCGGTCGACCGGCTGGGTCGACCGCTAACGGTCAAAAATGTGACCGTTGGGCAAACACGGTCGACCCGCCCGGTCGACCCAAACAAACAGAGAGCTCTGCTCTCAGACCCGGTCGACCCGTACGGTCGACCGAGTTTGTGTCTGCCAGACGTGCGCAAGTCTGTGCACGTCGGTCGACCCTTGGGGTCGACCGGCCCATGGTGCAGTCGATCATCCGGGTCGACCGACCTGGCCTGTCAGCACAAACCTGGGTCAGAAAAACATGTTAAAATATTTTTGAAAAAATCTTTTATCTTTTCTGAAAATTCTGTAAAACTTGTTTTAACATTTTATATTCAAACACAAATAAGTGATAAAAATTTCAAGACATATAACAATCATATCAATTCATTTTTGAGTCTTGCAAATTTTATCAAAAATCAAAACTGGTATTTTTATCAAACTTGATTTTTCACAATAGGAAATCTGAATATTCCTAAAACTCATGAATAGACATATCAAAATAAGTTTGTTTAAGAAATGAAGCATGTATGTATATTGAACACATCTAATATACATAAGAACTATTTAAACTTATTTTGATCTACTATTCATGAAAACCAAATCCAAAACATAAAACGTGTGTGTTATGTGCACTTGAGCATATCAACTATACTAAGCTTTACAAATGGATCTAAACATACTATCTAAACTAGGATACCTAAGTCTTCTTGATGATCTTCATCTTCAAGTTGACTTGCTCCAAAACTGTGATCCACCAAGTGCAAAGGAATGATCTTTAAGTTTTGGCACCGGAATCACCATGAAAAGCTTCTAAACTCCTTGTAGAAGCTAATCACCAACTAATATCTTGTTAATAGATCTGAAACTTAAACAACACAAGATTATCAGTAAACATAACTACATGAGTTAATCATCATCAAAACTAGGGTGGAAGGCCTTTGGGCCAACAGTAGTTATGTGTACTAATAATCTTGTGATTTTAGTTTCAGATCATTAACCAAGATGTTAGTAGGTGATTAGCTTCATCAAAGATGGTTTGGAAGCTTTCACATAGTGATTCAAGAGCTCGAGCGACAAGATCATATATAGCACTCATTGGAGTCAAGCTCGGTGGATCACGGAGTTTTGGATCGAGTCGGCTTGGAGACGGCGCTCTACAAGAAGACATCGGTACCTAGTTTAGTTTGAGTTTTAGATCCATTTGTAAAGATTAGAATAGTATGATATGCTCAAGTTCACAACACACACGTTTCATGTTTTGAATATTGGTTTTCGGTTTTTCCGTTTTTGGTTTAACCGATCTTGGTTTCATGAATAGATAGATCAAAATAAGTTTAAATGGTTTTATGTATAGTAGATTCATTCTATATACATGCATGCTTAACTTTCTAGACAAACTTAGTTATGACTTACTTATTCATGTGTTTTATTTTTTGGTATTTTTAACAAAACATATTTTGGAATTAAAGTCAAAAACATGGATATATATATGCTTCATGTATATAGGATTATATCCATATACATCATGTCTAAATGTTATTTAATATCATGTTTCTGTATTTGGATAAGTCTTGGACAAAAGGTATTTTCAATTCAAAAATTTAAGTTTTAGAAAATACAGTTTTTGATTTTTGGTAAAAGTGATAAGACACAAAAATGTTTCAAAATGTGAGTTATTTGTGATGAAATATTTATCACAAGTTTATATTTCAAAATAAAATAATAAAACTATTTTTGTGTATTTTTACAAGTTTTTATGTATTTATTAGAATATGTTTTTACCATGTTTTTCTGACCAGAACTGCTGCTGCCAGGCTAGGTCGGTCGACTGGACGGTCGACCGTACCAAGTAGCCGGTCGACCGCTACGATCGACCGACGTGCACGGATACGTGCACGCTGGCTTACCCATAAGCTGGTCGACCGCACGGTCGACCGACTGAGAGCAAGTTGCTCTCGGGTTATCCCGGTCGACCGAGAAGAGAGCCATTGCTCTCTGTATCTGGTCCGGTCGCAGCCAGCGGTCAAAAGTGACCGTTGGCCGATCGACCGACCGGTCGACCGGTAGTTCATTGCTGGCAGAATTTGCTGCCAACGGCTATATTTTTCTGGGGGCTATAAATACCCCATTAATGGCCTGTTTTCTCTAAGAATTTTTAGACGAATTTTCTGAGCTTTCTCTAGTGTCTTCACAGCAATCAAAAGAAATTTTTGGGCTTTAATTGAACAATCTATTTGGTGTTTTTGCTAGAGTTTGGACAATCAAAGAAAAGGGTTTTTGGGAAAAGTGTTTGATTAAACTTCTTCATCTTGGTTTCTAGTTTTCCCAAGGATTTTCTTTGAGTTCTTGATTTCCATTCCTTTGGTTTTCTCCACACTTGAGCTACATCTACTATCTTATTCTATAGGATCTTTGTGTGGGAAAAGAGATTGTTTGTGGTCTCTTGATCACCAAGTTGTAAACCCAATCTTTGCTTGGCTTTGTGCCTTTCCCTCATTGTGTTGAGGAGGTTGTGCATTTGGGTTGTATCCCTCAAGTTGTGAGGTGATCCTTGTATTGCTTTGTGCTAATCCCTCAAGTTGTGAGGTGATTGATTGTTGGCTTGGTGTTGTGCCTCAAGGAGGAGGTTGTGTTTATAAGGAGAGGAGTTAGGTACTCCTTGTAATTGTTATTGCCCCAAATCCTCGGTGGAGGTTCCCTTTGTGGGAGTCCTTTGTGGACAAGCTAGTGGAGTTGAAATCCTTCTGTGTGAAGGCGGGGATGTAGAGCTGGGTGCTCGAACCTCGAAACATATCTTGTTGTTTGCGCTTGTTCCTTGACTCTTACTCTATCTCTCTCTCTCTACTTTGTGCCTTGCATCATTTCACATTGATCATTCATACTTATATGCTTGGCTTGGTTGTGTGTGCATCACTCATTTAGTGTAATTGCAATTAGTTATTAAATTCCACATTTAGTTCACTAGATTAGCATTATCACCTATTCTCCCCCCTCTAGGTGATTTCAGATGATACATTCGAGCAGCAACGATCAAAATGTACCGGTACCAAGAAATATGATTGTCCGTTCCTACTAAAGGGTAAGGAGTTGTCCAACGTGGAGGGGTGGGTGCTTTTGGTTGCATGTGGTGTCCACAATCATTTGGCCTCAGAACATTTGAAAAGGCATTCCTTTTTCGATAACTTATCTGAAGAAGATGAGAGATTGGTTGTAGATTTGTCCAAAAGCCTTATTCGTCCAAGAGATATTTTGCACAAACAATGAAATAATCTTAATGAGAGCACAATGAGGACAATCTATAATTCAAGAAAGAAGTTTAAAGTTGTGAAATATGCCCGAAGATCACAAATACGGCAACTAATAAACAAACTTTCAGAACAACATATATTGAGCCTCATAGAAGTTGTCCCGGCACCGACACTACGAAAGATATTTTTTGGGCTCACCCGACTAGCATTGAGTTATTGCATACATTTTTTGGGTGTTAGTAATGGATTGCACATACAAAATTAACATGTATCAATTACAATTGATGGAGATTGTTGGAGTTACAAGCACTGATATGACTTTCAGTTGATTTTACTTATTCAGAAGCAGAACAGGAAGACAACTTTAGTTGGTACTTGGATAGTCTGAAATGTCTAATGCATGATCGTTTGATGCTATCTATTATTGTAACTGACAGAGATATAACGCTGATAAGTAGGGGTTGGATCATCCATGATAGAGGTTGACGGATTGATCTACCATCGGTATGCTAATAAGTGTGGCAATATCATCAAATGTGATTGTCATCTCTCCGTACAGCATATGAAAAGTATTGGTTTCAGACTGTCATTTCTCCACAAAAATAAAAACCATAGGTTGAGATTTTGATGTGAAATATGCACCAACCATCATAACCCTGATTGATCAATGTGGTCTTAAAACGGTAGTTGCGTTTTTTGATTGCCCAATCATTCAACTTTGATCTGTGACAAAGGGGTTTCAGAAGATCTCTCTTCTATAAGAAAATAATTGAGCACAATGAAAATCATAAAAATTATATAAATATTTATTAAAAAAATTATTATGAAAATATTACCTTTTGGTTCCAGAGATCGGCCACTTTATGTGTTTTGAGACTGCACAGGATAGAAATGTCATGAGGACCACCCAAAAATGGTCATGTCAACTTTTCAGACTCTTCGTCCCCGCCATCAATATTTTCTTACATCTCCTCTATTTCAGGAGTATTAGAAGGAGATGCAAAACGGCAGTAGGACGAACATTAAATTGGCCTGGAGAACTCATGTATGCGATAGAGAGTGATAGAATATTATAGATACTGGCTCTATTCGACAAAATATATCTGCGTTTAAAAATTTTTGTTCGGCCAATAGAGGCTGGACTTAATTTTACTGTTCGGTCATACCAGGCCAAACAATAAAATTTTGTTCGATTAGAGTTGGCTATACAAAAAAAAATTGTTCTAATGAAGTTTGGCCACTACTGGCCGAACGTTATATATGTATTCGGCCAGCTTTGGTCGAACACATATAGAATGTTCGGCTAGCACTGGCCGAACAACGTGCGAACCCATCTCGAAAATAATTTCTCAAAATGTGATTTTGATCAATATACTTTAATTTTTGTGAGTTCTATCTATATTTTAAAACAATCTAACCCTAGATACAATTTTCCAACAACAGAATCCATTAATTCTACAAGAAATTCAAGAAAACTCAAGAATTGGTGAGAAATTAGAGAATTTAGGTATAAAGGGGATTCCTTGAAGAAGGAGAGGGAGGAGAGGGGTGGCGTGTGATGATCGGGGCAAGAGGGGCGGCTTATGTTGTGTTGTTGAATATTGCGAGGGGGGGGCAGAGAGGGGATGATGGGTAATTTTGGAATAATGTAAAGATTTAAAATTTTAAGATAAAAATGTATTTCAGGAAATTGAGGGGGTGTTTATCAATGTTTTTAGGTGCAATAATCCAGTGTGTGCCTTAATCAATTATTTGAGTGCCAATATTCGCTCCTAAAATTAATAGTATAGCATCTTAGCTTAAGCGCGAGATTGCATAAATCATGTCTGACTAGAGAAATAATATAAAATCGAATTGAGATGTCCTTGTGTTTTAACTTTGTTCTCCCATCTCCATCTTAAATTAAAATGTAAGCTATAATAAGATTTCATAGACGTGTTTCGCAAGTACAAATACTAGGGCTATAGAAGAAAACATGTTATTTCTTCTTGTCATAGGCAAGCAATCACTCTTAACTTCAAGTAAACCCATGTTACCTTTTTGGATGGATTGCCCACTATTGAGTCTGGATAATTTTATCATTTACATACAACATTAAAATATCCACTGACAAGAAAAAATTTGTTCGGCCAAAGCTGGCCGAACAAAATAATGAAGTTTGACCAATGCTGGCCAAACGTTATATATGTATTCCGCCAGCTTTGGCCAAACACATATAGAATGTTAGGCTAGCACTGGCCGAACAATGTGCGAACCCATCTCGAAAATAATTTCTCAAAATGTGATTTTGATCAATATACTTTAATTTTTGTGAGTTCTTTCTATATTTTAAAACAATCTAACCCTAGATACAATTTACCAACAATAGAATCCATTAATTCTACAAGAAATTCAAGAAAACTTATGAACTAGAGAGAAATTAGAGAATTTAGGGATAAAGGAGACTACTTGAAGAAAGAGAGGGAGGAGAGGGGCGGCATGTGCTGATCAAGGCAAGAGGAGCGGCTTATGTTGTGCTGTCGAATATTGTGAGAGACGAAGAGAGAGAGGGAGAAAGAGAGGGGATGATGGGTAATTTTAGAATAATGTAAAGACTTAAAGTTTGAGATAAAAATGTATTTCAGGAAATTGAGGGGGTGTTTATCATTTTTTTGGGTGCAATAATCTGGTATGTGCCTTATTCAATTGTTTGGGTGCCAATAGACACTCATAAAATTAATAGTATAGCATCTTAGCTTAAGCGCGAGATTGCATAAATCACGTCTGACAAGAGAAATAATATAAAATCGAATTGAGATGTCCTTGTGTTTTTAACTTTGTTCTCCCATCTCCATCTTAAATTAAAATGTAAGCTATAATTAGATTTCATAGACATGTTTCACAAGTACAAATACCAGGGCTATAGAAGAAAACATGTTATTTCTTCTTGTCATAGGCAAGCAGTCACTCTTAACTTCAAGTAAACCCATGTTACCTCTTTGGATGGATTGCCCACTACTGAGTCTAGATAATTTCATCATTTACATACAACATTAAAACATCACTGACAAGTGATACCTGGTTCACTGGTAAAAAAGTGAAAGTGGGTTGTTGTTGTATAAAATTGTTTATTTATGTTCGGATATACCAAATACTTCTAAAAAGATAAAACTAAAACAATATATTTGAGGAAGAAAACTTTTCCAAATTTTTATATATTCTTCAATAAAAGATATCATGCATCGAGAGAAATATTGGATTTAATACTCAGAAATCTGATCTAAAAGTTACTATGTTATAAATTTTAAAGGAGATCCTAATATTTTTAGTGGATTTGGATATATATAGGTGGGTCTCATGAATTATAATGGATCCTTATGTGAATATGTGACTTTTGCCCACTTATGTAAAAGTGGTTACTACTACTAGAATTTTGGGCATGGGCACAAGCTCATGAAAAAAACGAATTTTGTTGATAAATTTTGAATTTTAGTTCTCAAATCTTTTCTTTAGTGCACATTAAGTTAAATATAGCCTTGCAAATATTAAATTGCATGATGTTTTATGTGGTTGGTTAGCAAATTAGAGTTTTAAATTTTAATCTCTCTTTGAGTCTTTGACACGTGTAAAGTTGTAGAACCTTAAACATATAGAGGCGGACCCAAAGGTGGGCTAGGCCGGGCTATAGCCCGGCCCATTTTTTTAAATACTGTCTTAAATTTATTTTTATTTTTTTCTTTTTCAGATATTGTGTTAAACCCCCTTCTATTTTGGCTTTCTTTTTACAAACTTATTATCAGTTCCACCCCTGATTTAATTGAGAATACTGTTTTATTCTTTTGAAAAATGCATATAGTTTATAAGTATATGTTAAAAAAAATTGCAACCCACCCCAAAATTTATACCTGGTTCCGCCCCTGTAAACATATTAGATTACGTGGTATCCAACAAAGAATCCTTAAATTATTAAGTAAAAAAGAAAAGAAAAGAAATAGAGAGTTAAATTCAGAAAACTACTATGATGTTCAAATAAAACTACCATGTATTTGTTTTATAACTTATAAAACTTTCACTAATTTTTCAGATAATTAACCCCTGCCATTTATTGTTTAAAAAGTCATCACGAAGCTTGACACAGGCCCATTTATGACGAAAATACCCTTAACTTTATAATTAACTCAATAATACTATAAACTAGTTTTAGCATCATTTTTTTTTTTAAAGAGAGTCTCAAATCTGGTGCTGAGAAAAGAAAAAACATAAAGGCGGTTATTTTGCGAAAAAGACCCTTCTTTTCAAAGCAAGGGGACGACTGTCCCATAGCAGGTGGCAAGGTTGGCAAGCTGGCGGCTACTATTATCAGTTTCTCTTCTTATTCATCCTTTTCTTGTTATGGGAATGGATACAACTGCATTTGACGATCAGGGGTGGAACTAAGTATAAATTTTAGGGTGGATTACAATTTTTTTTACATATACTTATGACCTCTATGCATTTTCCAAAAGAATAAAACAGTATTCTTCACTGAATCAGGAGTGGAACTGGTAATAAGTTTGCTAAAAGAAAGCCAAAATAGAAGAGGGTTTAACACAATATCTGAAAAAGAACAAAAATAAAAATAAGTTTAAGACAATATTTAAAAAAATGGGCCGGGCTATAGCCCGGCCTAGCCCACCTTTGGGTCCGCCTCTATGACGATGTACCTTGGCATGAATGTTGTCAGATGCGGTGGCAGCCCACAGCGATGCGGACAGAGCCAATGTCACACCCTACTTCTTAAAATACGTGAAAATGACACGTGACGAGAGTCAAATGACACATATATGCGAGGAGAATAACTCACATATACACGCTAAGGCTCATGTAACCTAAGCAAATTATATGAATCAACTATGAAAGCATTAAAATAACTGCAATATGATATATAAATTCCACACAAAGTTAGTGTTATTTCATAATAATCAAATAGAATAAACATTGACTCCAATATATAGAGAATCAATAAATTAGGCAAGGGAAAAAAGAAAGGAAGAAACAAACCAAAGATCGGATGGTCAAGCAAAGAGAACTATAAAACCCCGCCCCGCCCGGCCAGGTACGAAAATGCTACTGCAACGTATATATGCCAAGTATAATACTCATACATATATGCATTAAGCATCAACACAATACAATAGTCAGAGTATGGAAGCATAATAATACTATACATTCCAATATTTTTACAGTACACGTACATAGTTATTTACAGTACATGTTCACGGTATAAAAGTTTGCACGGAGTCCTGGTGATACAAAATACGGATCTACATGTGAACCCAAAAAGACTAGGAAGAAGCTCACGAGCTGTATCTGGGAGACACGGAGCTGAGAACTACAAAGTGGTCAGGAAGAACTACAAAGTGGTCAGGAAGAGCTACTGAAGAGTCGCCTACTCTTCAAGATAAGTCTGATCTGCTAGAGTGGGATCCTCCTCGCTCCAAGTCTCGAGAATCTGGACATAAAGATCTAGGGGTTGTCAGAAAAGCAACCCAAACGAGTACATAAAAGAAGCCAAATGACGTATAAAATAAATACATGCACTAGCATATAAGAAGTGTAACACAACTTTGGCATGAATATGTAACTAATACAAGTACAATAATAAATACAATTTAGATGTCCTGTGAAAGTAATATTTTGTACTTGTAATGTTATGACAGTAAGTCAGACATATCTATATCATTGGTGTCATTATGTAATAGAAGTTAGTATAATCAGTGTTGGACTCAAGTCAATTGTATTATCATTATATTTAGAACTTGTTCTACTCAGATGTTTAGGTACATGCTCCAGCGTCCCAATTCACATACATCCACATTGGCGTAGAGCAAAGTAGATTATTGGCTGATGGAGCAATCAACGAACTATGTTTATAATGGGCCACGTGCATACCCGGGACAACGACCTCAGGAGTATTTGGGTCTGGCCCCTAGAACCGGCCACTAAACCGAAGGGTCTTATTTGTATGCCCTTAAAACAGGAATGGAATCAGGACGGGGTGCCAGTACAACCCACCAGGTATACTGTGGCCTCAGGTGGACCCAGAACAGGAGTTGCACAAACCGCTATAAATACATACACATATTGAAAGCCATTAGTCCCCCCCGCCCTAGTGTAAGTTGTATATTTATTATACATTTTTAGGATTATTTTTCGTTTGGCTCCACGATACTGACTTATGGGGAAGATGGCAACAAGAGTGATGTAGAATTCTAGAGATGACCCCCGTGGATACTTTATCCCACTTGGCACTTTGTTCCGTACGTCATATGTATCAGTAACAGTAGTATCAGTATATCCTTGTCCTGGGATTCAGTAATACAATATTCAGTAATCAAGAGTTCAGTAATATCCCCATAAATACAATATTTGTGAATCTTATATTTAATCTGTTCAAGATTCATAATACCAAATCAGGTGTTAATACCAAGTCTGGTGTACAGTCAGATGTAAATGATACTGTTCAATCAAGTCAGTAGTGTATCAGTATTTAATATCAGTATCAATAGTCAGTTATAATGCGGTATTAGGAATATCAGATGTCAGATAGGTTGCAAGCATCTAATGTAGTTCAGGAATATATCATATCAGGTATTTCAAACTCTTCGCAACTATTAATATATGATAAAGTAGTGTTACGGCTAAGCGCACAAACAAGTGGTGCAAACAGTGTTGGAGGAACAAACTGCGAACAATATTTAATCATGAAAGTGCTTGACGGATTTACAGAAATGACTCGGTTTAAGCTACGAGTCTGAAATCCGGCAGAATACCACCTAAGCGAGTTTAGCGATAAAGTGATGCGCTAAGTATGCCAACCAGGCGAAGCCGACAGACCGCGCGAACGGTCTAAGCGCACCTTCTTTCAGGAAGAGGGCATAAGAGAGACCATTAGGTCTAATAGGGCCGATGGTCAAGTAGGTACCTGCATAAAATAACGTTAGTACACACAAGTATACTCATAAACACATGTAAATAACTATCTACGGCGCTGGGCACCAAAAGACAGACATGACTGTCTATACGCCCTGAGGGCTATAGGGCCATAAGGCGTAGTCGGTACCTGCAAAAGATGTTAGTACCAAAATATACAAAAATACAAATAATTTCCAAAAGACAGTAATTCCCGAAAAATACAGAAAATTCCTACAAATACACAGAAAATTCCTATATACTCAAAAAATTTCTAAAAATACACAAATAATTTCTAAATACACAAAAAAGTTCTAAAAATATGCAGTTAAATTCTAAGGTACAGGAAAATTCCTAAAAATATACAAAAAGTTTCTAAAATACTTAAAAATCCTAAAAATGCACGATTAATTCCTAAAAATTACAAAAAATTTGAGAAATGTTTAGGAAACCTAATACAAGTCCAGGTACCACAATTTTTATAAGCAATGCCCAAAATATTTATATAAATATTCTACAGTTATTTTTACAGGGAAAAGTACTCGCCTAAAATCGGGGAAATATTTGATATCGCGCACGTGTATGAAGAAATGTGTGTGAATGTGTGTGATGGCCAAGACCTGGCTGTGGGATATAGGATAAAAAGGAGAGAGAAAGTGCGTGTTAGAGAGAGAAAACTAGAGAGGGAAAGCGAAAGAACGAGAGAGAAAGTGAGTTTGATGGTTTGGATGGTGGAGGATGGTGGAGAAGAGAGTGTTGAGAGGCTGGGCTGCTGGCGACTAGGGAGGAGGAAGGTAGCGGTGTGTATTTTTAGAGAGAGAAAGTAAAGGGTAGAGAGAAAGTGGTTTTTAGGTGTTTTAAGAGAGAGAAAGAGGTGGAGAGAGAGAGGGGGGATGGTGCGGCTGGCTATGGGAGGAGGTTAAGGTGGTGTATAGGTAGTCATGGTGGTAATGTGGTGGTGGAGGGATTTTTAGAGAGGGAAAGAATGATTTTCAGATAGAGAAAATATAGAGATAGAGGGAAGGTGGCCGACTGGATTAAGGAGATGGGGAGAGTGGATGAGAGGAGAGGGAGGCTAATGGAAGAAGCCAAGGGGCTTGTCTTAGGGATTAAAAAAGAAAAAGGTAGAATTTTCTAGAAATTTGGAGAAAAAGAAAAGAAAAAAGATAAAGAAAAAAAAGAAAAAGAAAAGAAAGAATAAATGAAAATGTAAATATTAAATTGTTAGGGGATTAAGTGCTAATGTCACCTAGGGGTGAGCATCGGTCGATTCGGTTCATTTTTTGCTAATTTTTGCAAAATCGAACCGAACCGATTAGACTTAGTAACCGAACCGAACCGAATCGACTCAGTTCGGTTCGGTTTTTCGGTTTTTTCGGTTAGGTCAATATATTGCCATCATTTCTTACATTTTTTAATCACCATTATATTATCATCCTTTAAAATTATAATCTCAAATATCCATTATCCAAATTAGAAATAAGAAAAAAATTCTAAGCTTAATGTGAATTGAAATTTTCATATTCTAAAACTTTTACACCGTATTTGAGCTCTTATATCAAAACTCATATAATTATTACTAACTTTTAATGATAAGAATGAAAAAAAAAAACTATATTAATATAAATATTATTCTCAATTGTGATGGTGTACTTAATATTGCTTTCACATATTCAACATAAAAAAGATGGTATTACTAAAACTAATGAGATAAGCTTCCACCAGTTTTTATTATGAACTATATGATTCACTAAATTGAATTTGAGTAGGGTAATATATAGGGTGAGAAATTCGGTTTGGTTCGGTCAGTTCGGGTTTTGGAACACAAAACCGAAACCCGACCGAATTAGAGTGGTTCGGTTCGGGTTCGGGTTCGGGTTTCAGTTTTTGGGCGGTTATTTCGGTTATAACCGAACTCTGCTCACCCCTAATGTCACCTAAGAAATAATATAAAAAAATGAAGAAAAATGAAAAGAAATGAATTTAAAAAGAAAAAATGGAAAAGAAAGGGAAAAAGAAAAGATTTAATTAAATAATAATTTTAAAAAGAAAAGTTGTGAAGTTTTGGGGGTAGAGTTTAGACCTAATGCAGAGTCTCGTGTAAAAATTTTGGGTCAAATAGAAGTAAAACGTACATAATATGACGTGATTATTATTGAAATATTGAAAACCGCGAAAAAAATGTATTTTGGATTTGGAGTATTTACATTTTACCCCCTTGCAAAAAAATTTGTCCTCGAAATTTCGATAAGGAAGATATGTATGTAGATTGTAATAGATTAACAAAGAAGTGGAGAATTACCATCCAGATGTGAAGAGATAAAGATATCGCTCTCGAATAACATCTTCTCGTTCCCAGGTAGCCTCTCCTGGAGCGTGTTGGTTCCAGGAAATTAATACTAATGAAATTGCCTTATTTTTTAAAATTTTCACACTTCTGTCTACTATGGCTTTTGGTTGCTTCACATATGATAAGTCTGCTTGCAAATTTAATTCTGGGATTTACTTTCTTAGTTGGGATATATGAAATACATTGTGAATTCCTTCTAGAGATGGCGGTAGTGCTATTTTGTAAGCCACTTCTCCTCTTCTTTCCATCACTTCAAATGGACCAATATATCTTGGACTTGATTTCCCTCGAACACCAAATCGAATTACTCCCTTGATCGGGGATATCTTTAAGAACACATAGTCTCCAATATTGAATTCCAATAGTCTTCTTCTTACATCTGCCCAACTTTTCTGCCTACTTTGAGTTGCCTAAAGATGTTCCTTAATTTGTCTGACTTTATCCACTATTTGAACTATTATGTCAGGTCTTAAATGTCTTCTTTCTCCCACTTCATCCTAACACAATGGTGATCTACATTTTCTTCCATACCGAGCTTTAAATGGAGCCATCTTAATACTTGCCTGATAACTATTGTTATATGAAAATTCTTCTAAATGCAAATGGTCTTCCCACGGTTCTTTAAAGTCTAGTATACAAGCTCCAACATATCTTCCAGGTTTGTATCGTTCTTTCTGATTGCCCATCTGTTTTAGGATGGTATGCAGTGCTAAACTTCAGTCATGTCCCTAAGCTTTCTTGTAAACTTCCCCAAAAATGAGATGTGAATCTAGTGTCTTTATCTGATACTATACTTATTGAAACTCCGTGTAACCGGACTATCTCTTTCATATACTTGTCTGCCAAAACTTTTGTTGATTGCCCAATTCTATATGGAATAAGGTGTGCTGATTTAGTAAGTCGAACAACAATTACCTAGATTGTATTATTTCCCTTTGGACTTCGAGGCAATGCTGTAATAATATCTATAGTCACATGTTTCCACTTTTATTCTGGTATTGCTAGTAGTTGTAATGGTCCAGTCGTTCGTTGACGTTCAGCTTTTACTTGTTGACATATCAAATACTTAGCCACATATATGCTATTTCTCTTTTCATTGTATTCCACCAAAAATGTTTCTTCAAATCCCGATACATCTTTGTTCCTCTTGAATGTATTGAATATGTAGAGCAATGAGCCTCTGCTAATACTTTCTGTCTCACTTCTCTTGAGGCACACAAATCCTATTACCAAAATACAGGGTTCCATCTGACTGAATGCATATATCTGATCTCAGTCCGGCTTCAACTTGTTCTCTAAGTTTCTGTAATCTCGGATCTCCTTTCTGTGCTTGCTTAATTTCCTCCATCAATGTTGGTTGGAGTTGAAATATCATCAATTGCTCGGAGGTACTGGTTTGTTGTATTACTATTAAATTCAATTTCATTATCTCCTTCAGTAATTTTTTTGTTGAGTAAGTTGAATTATCTTATTCACTTCAGGTCTTCTACTCAAAGCGTCAGGTACAATATTTACTTTTCCTGGGTGATATTGCAAATCTATATCATAATCTGCTATTGATTCCAACATCGCCTCTGCCTCATGTTCAACTCCTTCTGAGTAAAAAATATATTTCAAACTTTTATGATCTGTATAAATCAATACTCTATCTCCCAATAAGTAATGTCTCCAAATTTTAATGCAAATATTATTGCTGCTATTATCACATCATGTGTGGGTTAATTTCTTTCATGGGGCTTTAATTGTCTGGATACATAAGCAATAACATATCTATGTTGCATTAATACACATCTTAGTCATTTTTCAGAGGCATCACTATAAATCACCATTCCTCCCGTTCCTGAAGGTGCCTTCAAAATTGGGGCTGTGATTAACCTTTCTTTCAGAGTTTCAAATACAGTTGTATTATTCTCAGTCCAAATATATTTTTCTCCTTTTCTCAAAAGTTTAGTTAAGGTGCTGCAAACCTAGAAAAATCTTGCACAAATTTTTGATAGTACCCGGCTAGTTCAAGAAAACTTTTTATCTCAGTTGGAGACTTTGGAATCAGCCAGTCCTTCATGACCTGAATCATCCTCAAATCAACCAGCATCTTTTCTTTTAACACAACATGTCCTAGGAATGATACACTCTCCAATCAAAGCTCACATTTACTTAATTTAGGAAAGAGTTGCTCCTGTCAGAGAGTTTGTAAAACTGTCCTTAAATGTTATTCATGCTTCTCATGACTCCTAGAATAAATTAAAATATCATCAATAAATACCACCACAAATTGATCTAAGTAAGGAGAAAAGATATGATTCATTAGGTTCATAAATACCGTTGGTGCATTAGTCACTCCAAATGGCATCACCAAGAACTCATAATGATCATATCTAGTTCTAAAAGTTGTCTTTGGAATATCTTCCTTCTTAAATTTTACTTGATGGTACCCATATTGTAAATCTAATTTTGAAAATACTTCAACCTCATATAATTGATCAAACAGATCATCAATTCTAGGAAACAGATATTTATTTTTAATAGTAACTTTATTCAGTTCTCTATAATTAATGCACTACCTCTTGCCACCATCTTTCAATTATTCCTTTAATATAACTAACTCTGTTGCTGCCATTCGATAAGGTGCTTTAGATATACGTACAATTCTTAGAAGGATGTCAATAGCAAAGTCTAAAACTCGGTCAGGCGGAAGTCCCTTGATTTCTTCAAATACAACTGGAAACTCTTCCCATACTGGTACTCTTTTCATATAAGCTTTTATAGTATCACGGTCTACTAGCTTTTCGCCCCTGATGGTTTTCTTTTCTCCAAGAAATTGAAATTCTGGTTGATTCGGGATTCTAAAGACCACCTTCTTGTTTCTATAGTCAATGATAGCGTGGTATCTGCTGAGTAATGTCATACCTATAATCACTTCATATCCCCCAGTATCCAGGACTAGCACATCAACTTCTAGGTTTCTATCACATAATTCAACTACACAGTCTTTACAAATTTTGTTAGTAGTAATCACCCTATTTTCAGTACTAATTTCTCATAAATTATTCATACATATCAGGGGTATAGCATGCAAAACAGCAAAAGTGCTTGACAGAAAGCAATTGATGCACCAGAATAAAAAAAAGGACAAAACTGGAATTGAACATACTAATATGTTACCTGCCACAACTTCATCTGATGCCTCAGCCTCTTCAGCAGTCAAATTATATGCTTGACCCTTTCCTTGACCTACTCTAGGCCTTGCTCCCTTTTGAGTTGGCTGCTGAGAGGGAAGTGCCATTCCTTTATTATTAAATCCCGGGTTCCTTCGCATTGACTGTGTTGGACCTGTTGGTGGAATTTCCCATGCTGAAAATACAGGAGGTACTACTTTTACAAGAGGTATGGCAGGCAATGCTCTTGGTAATACAATTGATGGTGTTAGGGTGATACTTTCAGGTCTTTTATGTGGACAATCACTCAAAGTATGAGTGCTAATTCCACATGCCAGGCATAACCCATTTGCTAGCCTACAAGTGTTTTTACTATGTTCAGACTTTTGGCAATACCTACACACCATCTATTGTGGAGATTGGAATGGCCGTTTAGCCAATGGGGTACTGATTGTTATACATATTTGCATATTTTACCACTTCCATACCATGCATATTGTATATAAAAATGTGATTTTTAATCCTTTTCTCTCTATTTTTGCAGGTCCACAACTTAAAAGAGAAAAAGCCCAAAAATCTATTTAAATTAGCAATAATTAAAGAGATTAATTCAAAGCCCAAAAGAGCCCAAGATTTGAATCTAGAATCAGGAGAGATCCGCGCGCCAACTCGATCTTCCAGAAGGCCACGTGGATAACAACCTCGCAACTAACTCACAACAGAAAATCTGGCCTCAACGGCCCAGATTTTGCCGCCAAATCCAGGCTTTTCCCGCGTATCTGCGGCAGTTAGGAGTCTGTTGGAGCCCAGATTTTGCGCCAACGGTCAGGGCTCTAGATCCTTCTCACTGAGGGCTATAAATAGAGGACCAGGGTCTGCACGAGCGCAACAGAGAAGAGAGAAGAGAGAGAAGAGAACTAGGGAAACTCTTGTATTTTGTTTTAGTCTTCTCCTAGGTTTTAGTCTCCATCTTCTTCCTCCTAGAGATTTTGTCAAAGAGAGAGAGTGAGTGCTGTTGAAAGCTTGTAATCAAGGAGGTGACATCACTTGTAACAAAGGTTAATCAAAGCTTCGTCTTCTCTTTGCAAGCTCTAGTACGTTTTACTTTGCATTGCTTTACTTACTTTGCTTTCTTGCATTTTCATTACTTTACTTCTCTTTGCTTTACATCATGAAGTGTTGCTTTGTTACTTGTGTAATGGATAGCTAAATTTTTATTGCATGGCTAGCTAACAACTTACATAGCTAACTTCTATCTCTTTGAATGATTGCTCATCTTTATACTTGCATTGTGAGAGTTTCTTTTACTTACCAAGGAAATAGAGTTGCTTTCCCTTGGTGAATGCTTGTACATACTCCATATGACTCATGTGTGCCTCATTTAGAGCCTTGTCTAGAACAAGAGCCTTGATGGAACATGGAGATGGATCACCAAACATATGCTACTTGTAGAACAACTTCTTTACTTCAAGCTAATTTGTTGTTATGTCTTGAATGGTTAAATGAATGTTGATTCTTCTAACTTAGCATCCCTTGAGTACCAATCCTAGAGTTCATCATTGAACATCTATCTAGAGAGCCAATGAATCAATATGAGGCTTCAAGCTAAGAACTAAAGGAACACTCATCTTCAAAACGGTAAAGTACTTGAACAAACAAGCAAGTCATCTTTATTGCCAATGAATCAACATGAGGCAATCAAGCATCACCATTGAGTTTAGTAAGTTAGCGAAGTAAAGTTAGCTAGCCATGTACTTTCTCATCTAAAGTCTTCCAAACATTTTCTTTACTAGCTTCTTTTCTCTTAGCAATACACTTTACTAAAGTTCTTTTGATTTCTTTTCCATCATGCACAAATCAACCACTTCTTCTATTTTCTTTTCCATGTTTCTTGCATTTGTGTAAATAACAAAGAAGAATCTTCGTTTTCATTTCTTCACTCCGAACCGTAAAACTTCCAACGTGAGCTCTCCTCGAGGATCGACCCGGTATACCCATTGCTATAGCGGAGATTGGAAAGGATATATTAACCATCTTAAATACATTGTGAAGTGATCTAAGCACCGAGGTTGACTCTAAACTTTCCTCTTTCATTGAATATTTGTGCAATAACTTCACATAATCTTTTCCTAATCAATTTTTGGCGCCGTTGCCGGGGAGAGCAACGGTTTTTGATTTCAAGTGAAGAACTAAACGAATCTTCTTCTCTGTTGTAGGTTACAGGTTGAAGAAACAGGAAATTTTGCATTGCAGAAACATATAAGTGGACCTGGGCCTCTGCTCTCGAAAGCAGAGACCAGGATCCCTCTGAATTGCCGCAAATTCTGGGTTTTTGCCGCAGACTTGCGGCAAGAGGAGTTGACTACTGACCAACTTTCTGCAGGGTCTCTTGCTCTGCAAAATACAGCTGCTGCAATACTTAAAATCTTGTATGCTTCACCTTATATCTGCTAATCAACAGTAAAAAATTTGTTGCAAAGTTTAAAAAAAAATTGTTTAGACATTTGCATTCTAGGCACGTGTCTTTCAATTCCTTTACATTTACTGTTGAAGAGTGCTGGAGGCAAGGTACGTAAGCATAGCATATAGACTAGGACTCACTCTTTGTTTGATTTAATTAAGCTTTGAGTGAACCTTGTTTGTTATATCGTACACTTGCACGAATCAACTTTAAGGGCATCATCCATAAAAAAGATAAGGTGGGGATTTTATCACCCTTTCCTTAGCCCACAAATCATTTTCCCACGCACTCACAATCCTAAACTTCTAAATAAAAACTGCTAGACGCTGGCCCTAGGAACATTCGGACTCACTTAGGAGATTATCCTAAGGGGAAAAAGTGTTGGAAAGTGACTTTTGTAAAATCAGTGTCTAGGAAAGGGGTTGAGGGCCGAAAGCCCGAAGGTTGCTGGTTACTTAATTAAGGAACGTCTCTGACGGAAAACCTCCCACCAACCTTGACCTTCCCTGGCTGATTTGCTTATAGTCAAAGTCTACACCAAACCTCCTGTGGACGATCTAAAGTTAGGAGTCGTCTAGGTCCAGGAAACCTAGAAAGCTTGGATTGATTTTTTCTTTTTTTTGATTGTTATTTTTCATTTTCCGCCTGTGTGATCGGTGCACGTTGAATGTGTAATTGTATGCAAGAGTGGTATCGAGATCCGAATTCTGCTAGGCTTGTGAGAGTTTCTACACTAGCACATACACCTCCACTCGACACAATTCCAGTCATGACCAACAATGTTTCGTTGCAAGATAAGTTCTATCCTATTCGCACATCACTTCCATCTTGCATTCTCCTCCCAAACACAAATGGAAATAACTTTGAGTTGAAGCCCCAGTTCATAAACACACTTCCACGATTCCATGGCCTTGAATCTGAGGATGCGTACTTCTTCATCCGAGAGTTTGAAGAAGTATGCCTTATGATGAGAATTTCCCAGTTAACCGAAGATGCTGTCAGACTTAGGTTTATACCTTTTGCACTTAAGGATATTGCTAAGAAGTGGCTTTATAATCTCCCAGTCAGCTCAATTTCTTCATGGGATGATTTCGTTAAGGTCTTTCTTAAAAAGTTTTATCCTATCCATAAGACAGCCATTATGAGGAAGAATATAATGCAATTCAAACAAGAAGCAAATGAACCGTTTTGGAAGTACTTTGAGCGCTTCAAAGACCTAGTAGCCCTGTGTCCCCATCACGGTATAGAAAAATGGCGCCAGTGCCAGATTATCTATGATGGGCTTGATTATCAGACTAAGACGCTCCTTGAAACCATGTGTCAAGGAGAATTCTTAAAGAAGGATGAAGATCAGGGTTGGGATCTTTTTGAAGCCCTAGCTGAAAAGACAGTCCAGTGGGAGTCATGTACTGAGAAACCTACACCCACAAATTCCAGAACTGGTTTACACTCCATAGAATCCTCGATAGCTGCAGAAGCTAAAATTACACAATTGATGAAGAGGATTGAATTGCTAGAGTCCAGGGAAAATTCTGCTGTTAATCAGGTCAACCCAACACCTGTGGTTAATCCGGGTTGTACCTACTGCCATGATCTGAATCATCTGTTTGAGGAGTGTCCAGTTTATCAAACTCAAATGTTTCAGGAGAGTACGAATGCCGCGTACACCAGACCCACTTACAATCCTTACTCCAAAACCTATAATCCAGGATGGCGAAACCATCCTAATTTTTCTTGGAGTCAGTCTGGTCCTGAGCAGCCGAGACAACCATTTCCACAACAATACCCTGCTCAGTCTCATCCACCGACTTACCACCAGAACCCACCAAATGTCCATTCATACCAAAGTCCACCAAGATTCCAGTCATATCAAAATCCTGTGCCTTACCAAGCAAATTTTCAGCCCCAGTATCAACATCATCCACCACCCAATCCTTCAGACAAGAGAATTTCTGATTTGGAGAAAATGATAGAGACCTTATCTAAGACCCAAGCTTCAATGATGAACAATCAGCAGCAGGACATGAACAAATTGCAAATCCAGATAGGGCAGTTGGCTAACTCTCTGACTGAACGACAAAAAGGAATGTTACCTAGCCAACCAGTGCCCAATCCCAAAACTCATTTTCCCCTGCACGAAGTTGAAGACTTGGGCCCCAGCCAATGCCAAGCCATTCAAATCCTTAGATCTGGGAAACATGTAGATAATAAGGTTTCAACTCAGTCTCCCAAATCTGTGTCACCACCTTCTGTTCCAATCCAACCCATGCAAGATAGTCCTTCTTCAAGCACACAACCATCCACTTCCCAGTCTAAAGGAAAAGAGAAAGTTGATGAGCAAACATATAAGCCTGTTGTCCCATTCCCAAATAGGCTCACAAATCATAAGATGAATGCTCACATGGAGAAGATAAGAGAGATATTCAACCAAGTACAAATCAATGTCCCTCTCTTAGATGCCATTCAACAAGTCCCATCCTACGCCAAGTTTTGAAAGAAATGTGTACCAAAAAGAGAAAAGCAAATGTCCCTAAAAAAGTCTTCTTGGCTTCCAACATAAGTGAACTGCTCAATGGTCCGATCCCTGTGAAATATAAAGATCCAGGGAGCCCTACCATTTCTTGCATCATAGGGCAGACCACCATAAATAGGGCTTTGCTAGACTTGGGCGCGAGCATCAATCTTCTCTCCTTTTCCGTATATCAGCAGTTAGGGTTAGGCAACCTTCGTCCTACCCAGATGACTATAAAATTGGCTGACCGCTCTGTAAAGATTCCCAAGGGAGAGATTACAGATGTTTTAATACGGGTCGGGGAATTCATTTACCCCGTAGACTTTGTTGTTCTTGAAACACAACCCGTACAAAATCACAGAGCACAGACACCCGTCATTCTCGGACGTCCTTTCTTAGCCACAGCGAATGCGATCATCAACTGCCGAAATGGATCGATGCGTCTAACGTTCGGAGATATGACAAAGGAGGTGAATGTTTTCCATCTGGGAAAGCAGCCAAGGGAGTTGGACAGTGACTCTTTCGAAGCAAACTTGATAGAGGGGTTAACCAGCGAACATGTTGAGGAGGTTGAGTATGAGTCTGAAGAGGAATTTGAGTTGGAGTCAGATGACTTCAACCTTGATCAGATTGTTGGATCAAATATTGAAAGGACTACTAATGCCACCCCTATTCTTCCCTTGCACCATGAGCAACCATTGATAGATCCAGTCCCTTCTGCTGAGCTTAAGGTTCTTCCCGACCATCTCAAGTACAAGTACTTGGATGAGAAGGAATCCTTTCCTGTAATAATTGCATCCAATCTCACTAAACAACAAGAAGAGGACCTTCTGACTGTGTTAAGGGAAAATAGAGAAGCCATTGGTTGGACCATGGCTGATATCAAGGGGATTAGTCCTTCCATTGTTCAACATAGGATTCATTTGAAGGAAGATGCCAAGCTTAAACGAGACCCACAGCGTAGACTTAACCCAATTATGCAAGAAGCTGTTAGATCTGAGATTTTGAAACTATTAGACAATGGGATTATCTATCCCATATCCGATAGTCAATGGGTAAGTCCAGTTCACGCTGTGCCTAAGAAAGCTGGATTTACTGTGGTGGAAAATGAGAATAAAGAATTGATACAAACACGTCTTCCTACGAAGATTCGAGTTTGTATTGATTACAGAAAGTTGAACACTGCCACACGTAAAGACCACTTTCCACTTCCTTTCATTGATCAAATGCTGGAGAGATTGGCGGGACACGAGTATTACTGTTTCCTGGATGGATATTCAGGATATAATCAAATCCCAATTGCTCCCGAGGACCAAGATAAGACTACCTTCACCTGTCCTTTTGGAACATTTGCTTACCGAAGGATGCCCTTCAGTTTATGCAATGCTCCTGCAACGTTTCAACGTTGCATGTTGAGCCTTTTTTCGGACATGGTGGAGAAATTTTTGGAAATTTTCATGGATGATTTTTCGATTTATGGGGATTCCTTTGAGCAATGCTTGTACCATTTGAAGTTGGTGTTACAATGCTGTATGGAGAAAAATTTAACACTTAATTGGGAAAAGTGTCACTTTATGGTCAAGCAAGGAATCGTACTTGGGCACAAGGTATCACGTATAGGAATTGAGGTGGACAGGTCTAAAGTGGACGTCATAACGAAGCTTACTGAACCAACATGCTTAAAGGACATTAGATCATTCTTAGGGGACGCCGGCTTCTATAGGCGATTTATTCAAGGGTTTAGCAACATTGCAAGACCCTTGACAAATCTCTTAGGAAAGGATGTACCTTTATATTTGATGAGGAATGTCAAAAATCATGGAAGGAGCTTAAGAATAGACTTGTCTCAGCACCGATCATCTCTGCACCAGATTGGACCAAGCCTTTTGAGATTATGTGTGATGCCTCTGACTTTGCTATAGGCGCCGTTTTAGGACAGCGTATTGATAATAGGCAACACGTAATCTATTATGCTAGCAGAACGCTGAATGATGCCCAACTCAATTATACAACTACTGAAAAGGAATTTTTAGCGGTTGTCTTTGCGTTGGAGAAATTTCGTCAATATCTGCTAGGGTCCAGGACAATTATTTTACTGATCACTCCGCCCTAAAGTACTTAATGCAAAAGAAAGATGCTAAGGCAAGACTTATTCGATGGATACTTCTTTTGCAAGAGTTTGATTTGGAGATTAAAGACAAAAAGGGCGTTGAGAACGTGGTAGCTGATCATTTGTCAAGAATCCTAAATGCACCTAAAGAGAGAATACCGATTAATGATGATTTTCCTGACGAACACATTTTTGTGATGTGTGGAGAGCCTTGGTATGCTGACATAGTGAATTACCTTGCTACCAGCAAATACCTTCTCATTGGTCAGGCCAGGAAAAACACCGTTTCATGCGTCAAATGCGGTTCTTCTTTTGGGATGAACCGTATTTATTCAAATATTGTCCTGACCAAATCATACGTAGGTGCCTTCCTGAGGATGAACATCAGAGTGTTTTGACATTTTGTCACAAGCTAGCTTGCGGTGGACATTTTGGTCCACGGAAAACTGCTGAGAAGTGCTTCAGAGTGGATTCTACTGGCCCACTCTTTTTAAGGATGCATATACTTTTTGCAAGCTATGTGATAAGTGTCAAATGACGGGTCGTATCACACAGAGAGATATGATGCCCCTCACACCCATCTTGGAAGTCGAAATTTTTGACTTATGGGGCATCGACTTTAGGGGACCCTTTCCTTTGTCCTATGGTAACCAATACATTTTGGTAGCCGTAAATTATGTTTCCAAATGGGCTGAAGCAATTCCAACAAGGACAAATGACAACCATGTTGTCATCAAGTTTTTACTAGAAAACATCATCTCTCGCTTTGGAGCCCCCCGTGCGATAATAAGCGACAATGGGAGTCATTTTTGCAATAGGGCTTTTGAAGCCTTGATGCGTAAATACTCTATTACTCACAAATTATTCACGGCTTACCATCCTCAAACCAATGGGCAAGTTGAAGTCACGAATAGACAAATAAAACACAATTTGGAGAAAACTGTAGGACAGAACCGTAAGGATTGGTCCATCAAACTCACTGATGCCTTATGGGCATACATGACCGCTTACAAGACTGTCCTCGGTATGTCTCCATATCGAGTTATATTTGGAAAACCTTGTCACTTACCTGTTGAATTAGAACACCGAGCAATGTGGGCTTTAAAGCAGCTAAACTTGGATTTGGATAAAGCCGGTGCTTTAAGGAAGTTGCAGATATCTGAGCTTGAAGAGTTAAGAAACGAAGTATATGACAATGCTCGGATCACGAAACACAGAACCAAGCTTTTTCACGATAAATCCATTCACCGGAAAATTTTTATCGTAGGACAAAAGGTTCTGTTGTATGATTCACGACTCCACCTTTTCCCTGGTAAATTGAGAACCAGGTGGTCAGGGCCATACATTGTTCAAAATGTCTTCTCACATGGTGCGATTGAGATTCTTGACCCGAATAATGGCAACAAATTCACTGTGAACGGTCAACGTTTAAAGCCATTCCTTACCACCGATTCCGTGTCACACGAAGTCCATGAATTGGGTCTTTTTGACCCAGTTTATCAGTGACCATTCCATCTGTATAGTTTCCCGAGTTTTTCCCTGCATATCATTTTGGGACCATTTTTTGTAAATAAAATTTTGTAAATATAAAAAAAATAAAATAATAATAATAATAATAAGAGACTTTTTCCTAGGATTTTACCTCTTTTCCTAGGGTCATCTTCATTTACCCTAGGTTTGTAAATATACCTTTTGACCTAGGGGTAAAATTGGAAATGTCATTCTACCTACCCCCTATAAATGCTCTCTTCACCTACCCTTCCTCCCTCAAACGCAGACTTACCCTCAGATTTAAACTCCTTCTTCCCGAAGCCGACCTCTGAAATTTTTCCCTTCACCTGGATCCTCTGAACTGCCGCAATTTCCCATCCTTAGCCGCAGCTCCACCGCACTCCGGCCACTTCTGGCGCCCAGAAAATTTCTGGCCGGCTGATTTATTCTTCTGGTGGCAGATCCAGAGCCATTCTTCCAGATTCTGTCCCGGGTGCCTTCTGCACATCTGTTTTTGGATTTCCCCCCACGATCTCCGGGGGTGGTTTGATTTCTCATACTTAAATCCTTTGCTTTAATTCCATTATCATACATGGCCCCGAATTTGTTTGTAGAAAGGGATTTTTCCATACTTTTGAATGATAGTGGGGGGTATGGGCACATCTTTGTGGATAGAATACGTGCATGGAATTGGTACTCTTTGGTCTATGATAACAATGACTACGATGCATATTATTGCCCTGATCTTGTCACTACTTTTTATAATTCAATTGATCATGCATCTGTGAATTTTGACACACACCAATTTGTAGTACACATGCCATTCGGTGACATCTTTGTCACAATCCCACTCATTGCTGAAAGCACTGATGTCCCCATTCATCCCCACCATAGCGACCCCTTGCCATTGCTAGATTACATACCCATCATGGGGGTCCGCTGTACAATTCAGGACCGTGGGCTCAAAGCCAACACGACTTTTTGAAATGTTCATTGCATTGGACGCTGGGTCCAACGCAACATTTTTGGGCTTGACCATCAATCTTCCTTTAACAGACCCGTGTTACAAATAATCCATGATTTAATGACACATAACCACACGGTCTGTTTGAATAGGGCCATCTTCCGTGCCATTCTTGAACATTCCTCCCGCACTCGGGGTCCAAAGCATTCCCATTCAATCTTAATCACACGTCTGTGTAAACAGTTCATATCAGACGCTGTCTTTAATACATTTGACCGAGTGCCTGTTACTGTAGAGAGACCCACAAGCTCATATAATGGTTGCTTGCAGGCGCTCTGGACACCCAGTGCCCAGCCTGAGGATGTACCTGTGGAGTCCTCTTCGGAGGAAAGCCTGGAGGAGATAGATGAGCCACAATTCTGGAGGCAGGACCCCCCAACTGAGTCACGAACCTTCATGTCCACCATGTGGAAGGGCATGAAGAAAATCTTTAGGGGACAAGTGAGGCTGAGAAAGAAGATAGAGGAGCAATCCTCTCGGCTAGGTAGTATGGAGGCAGCGTTGAGGAGATCACAGTCGGCTGGACCTAGCACCACCGCGGGTCCAAAGCGACAGAGGGAGTAGCTTTATCCTTTACCTATTTCATGCATCATTTCATCTTTCATACATTGAGGACAATGCATGAGATAGGTATGGAGGGGTAGATGCTAACATAGGATTTTTCATTTTCTTTCTAGGCCTTTTATTTTTTAGGATTTTCAATTTCTTTTTAGGTTTTTTTTTTTAGATTTTACCTTTCTTATAGATTTTCTACTTTCTTTTTAGATTTTACTTTTCTTTTAGAAAAATAAAAATATATATATAAAAAAAAAGAGAAAATTCTTGATCCATGTTTAAAGTATCAAACTTGAAATTTAGGGATTAAGGAAGCTCTTAACTAAGATTTCTAATTATAAGTTGAAAAGAAGAGTTTTGTTAGATTTTTAGGTTAAGTAATAAAGGATTAGAAAAATTACTAGATTTTAATTCTTTCTTTAGATATATACATTAAACATATTGAAGGATTAATCAAAGACTTTGTGATTTTAGTTACATATATATATAATAAAAAAATATAATATGTATTAAAAAAAAGATGTATATAAATAAATAATAAATACTTAGCCACTGATTAAGTTGGTTAGTCGTGCCTCAAGAAGCATTACCGATCACGCCTAAAGGTGGCTAAGTCCTTAAATTCCTTCGTGGCCTAGTTTACTTGAGTCATCGAACCCGAGAGATATTTTCTCATCTGGTGCCTTAAGACCGTCTGGTTTGGGAGTCATCGGTAAGAGACTCGTTACAAGGGTAAACTAGAAAGCCTAAGGGTACTAAGGAAATGTAAATAAATAAACATTGTATATAAAAAAAAGAAAAAAAATATATTATATATATAAGTAAACAAATGAACTTAGTCTAAGAAAGATCCTTCATATTTATAGACGTATATATCCTAGGATTGATGCAAAATCTGGTTTTTGATCTTTTCCCTAAAATCTTAACCTAAATTGAAAACAAAACTCCAAATAGACACTTATAAGAGGAATGAAAAGTTTAGAGTAACCTGAAACCTATAGTTTAAGTTAGAATCTTTAAAACATGGATCAAAATTTTCACTAACCCTTTTATTTTTCTTTATGGATTTTGTGGGTGCAATCCGCTGAAAACCCTCAGGAGACATCACTCCTCCTCTAGGGTAACCTAGAGGTTTAACGGCTTGTTGCACATGCTCAGTGCAATCGTGTCACCTACGAAAGTGGTGTAATAAATTAGTTAGGATTTTCTTTCTTTTTCTTTCTTTTTTTGCTCGAGGACGAGCAAAAGCTAGGTATGGGGGTGTGATTGTTATACATATTTGCATATTTTACCACTTTCATACCATGCATATTGTATATAAAAATGTGATTTTTAATCCTTTTCTCTCTATTTTTGCAGGTCCACAACTTAAAAGAGAAAAAGCCCAAAAATCTCTTTAAATTAGCAATAATTAAAGAGATTAATTCAAAGCCCAAAAGAGCCCAAGATTTGAATCTAGAATCAGGAGAGATCCGCGCGCCAACTCGATCTTCCAGAAGGCCACGTGGATAACAACCTCGCAACTAACTCACAACAGAAAATTTGGCCTCAACGGCCCAGATTTTGCCGCCAAATCCAGGCTTTTCCCGCGTATCTGCAGCAGTTAGGAGTCTGTTGGAGCCCAGATTTTGCGCCAACGGCCAGGGCTCTAGATCCTTCTCACTGAGGGCTATAAATAGAGGACCAGGGTCTGCACGAGCGCAACAGAGAAGAGCGAAGAGGAGGAGAACTAGGGAAACTCTTGTATTTTGTTTTAGTCTTCTCCTAGGTTTTAGTCTCCATCTTCTTCCTCCTAGAGATTTTGTCAAAGAGAGAGAGTGAGTGCTGTTGAAAGCTTGTAATCAAGGAGGTGACATCACTTGTAACAAGGGTTAATCAAAGCTTCGTCTTCTCTTTGCAAGCTCTAGTACGTTTTACTTTGCATTGCTTTACTTATTTGCTTTCTTGCATTTTCATTGCTTTACTTCTCTTTGCTTTACATCATGAAGTGTTGCTTTGTTTCTTGTGTAATGGATAGCTAAATTTTTATTGCATGGCTAGCTAACAACTTACATAGCTAACTTCTATCTCTTTGAATGATTGCTCATCTTTATACTTGCATTGTGAGAGTTTCTTTTACTTACCAAGGAAGTAGAGTTGCTTTCCCTTGGTGAATGCTTGTACATACTTCATATGACTCATGTGTGCCTCATTTAGAGCCTTGTCTAGAACAAGAGCCTTGATGGAACATGGAGATGGATCACCAAACATATGCTACTTGTAGAACAACTTCTTTACTTCAAGCTAATTTGTTGTTATGTCTTGAATGGTTAAATGAATGTTGATTCTTCTAACTTAGCATCCCTTGAGTACCAATCCTAGAGTTCATCATTGAACATCTATCTAGAGAGCCAATGAATCAATATGAGGCTTCAAGCTAAGAACTAAAGGAACACTCATCTTCAAAACGGTAAAGTACTTGAACAAACAAGCAAGTCATCTCTATTGCCAATGAATCAACATGAGGCAATCAAGCATCACCATTGAGTTTAGTAAGTTAGCGAAGTAAAGTTAGCTAGCCATGTACTTTCTCATCTAAAGTCTTCCAAACATTTTCTTTACTAGCTTCTTTTCTCTTAGCAATACACTTTACTAAAGTTCTTTTGATTTCTTTTCCATCATGCACAAATCAACCACTTCTTCTATTTTCTTTTCCATGTTTCTTGCATTTGTGTAAATAACAAAGAAGAATCTTCGTTTTCATTTCTTCACTCCGAACCGTAAAACTTCCAACGTGAGCTCTCCTCGAGGATCGACCCGGTATACCCATTGCTATAGCGGAGATTGGAAAGGATATATTAACCATCTTAAATACATTGTGAAGTGATCTAAGCACCGAGGTTGACTCTAAACCTTTCCTCTTTCATTGAATATTTGTGCAATAACTTCACATAATCTTTTCCTAATCAGGTACCGGGGGGATCGAGCTTGGGGCATTCTCTTGAACCTTCTTAAGAAAGGTTTCTTCATTGTTTTATTCATCACCTGACTTTTCTCTTTCTTTTCTATCATCTTTCTATATCACGAGCAATGATCAAAACTTAAGAATAAGTCTTCAGTTGTTGGGGAATGAGTAACATTTGTATTTTCATTATAATCCTTGTTGGAATCTTTCAGCCTGTTTCTCTTCGTCAGTCAACGTATAAGGTGCAAGTCGACTAAGTCTTAGAAAGTCTGGAGCATACTCATCAACAGACCTATTTTCTTGCGGCAGTCTGATAAACTGGTCCTTCATTTCCTTCTGAGCTATTCTTGGGAAAAATCTTTCATAGAAGCTTTGGAAGAATTGGTTTCAGGTAATAGACTTTTCTAGCCTTGCTTCTTCCGCCAGCTACCATATTCTAGCCACATCTTCACTTGTATCATTGCCACTTCTACTTGATTTTCAGCAGGTATACAGGCTTCCCTCAATAGATCTGTAGTATCTTTTAGCCATTGCTTAGCTTCTAGTGGTCTTTACTTCTGGTAAAGATAGAAGGCGGTAATCTCCTAAATTCTGACATATTGCCTGGTCTCTGTTCCTGAGGAATAGTTACCAATCCTTAATGTAACAGCTCTGTCTGATGTTGCTGAGACTCTATCATCCCTTGTAAAACCCTTAATAGATTAACATTCTCTCCATTTGATTCATTTCAAGAGGAAGCAGGACTGTCCCGGGACGTGCTTGGACTGTTCCTAGTGACCCTTCTATCCATTGCCACAATAGAGGAGGAGCTGGAATAAAATATGGACAGATTCAGGATTTAGGAAAGGAATGTCATGGAAGACCAAGATAAACTAAATAACTGTGTACCTGTACTTTGGAATATATACTCATGACTTGTATAATCCAGTTCCAAATTAAGATTCTCTTAATTTGTCAACTGGTGTGTTGAAGGTGGCAGAACCAGGCTCTGATACCAACCTATAACTCCCCCCCCCCCACCAGGTACAGAAACACTACTACAATGTATATATGCCAAGTATAATACTCATACATATATGTGTTAAGCATCAACATAGTACAATAGTCAGAGTACGAAAGCATAACAGTACTATACATTCCAATATTTACAATACAAGTACATAGTTATTTTATAGTACATGTTCACGGTACAAAGTTTGTACAAAGTCCTGGCGATACAAAATAAGGATGTACATGTGAACCCAACAAGGCTAGGAAGAAGCTCACGAGCTGTATCTGGGAGACACGGAAGCTGAGAACTACAAAGTGGTCAGGAATGAAGAGCCACCTACACTTTAAGATAAGTCTGATCTGCTAGAGTGGGATATCATCGCTCCAAGTCTCGGGATCTGGACATACAGGTTAAGCGGTTGTTAGAAAAGCAACCCAAATGAGTACATAAAAGAAGCCAAATGACGTATAAAATAAATATATGCACAAGCATATAAGAAGTGTAACATAACTTAGGCACGAATATGTAACTAATACGAGTACAATAATAAATACAATTTAGATGTCATGTGAAAGTAATATTTTGTATTTGTAATATTATGACAATAAGTCAAACATATCTATATCATTGGTGTCATTATGTAATAGAAGTTAGTATAATTAGTCCTGGAGTCAAGTCAGTTGTATTATCATTATTTTAGAACTTGTCCTACTCAGATGTTTAGGTACATGCTCCAGCGTCCCAGTTCACATACATCCACATCAGAGAAGAAAAAAGCAGGTTACTAGAAACTGATGCGGCAATCAACGAACTATATTTATAGTGGGTCCCGTGCATACCCGAGACAACAGCCTCAAAAGTATCTGGGTTTGTGTAACCCCTGATCCCTGTGTATGTATCACCGTATCAATACGCGATACGACGTATAAAATTGATTTGACTTTCTGGTTGTCCGATTGAGCTGATTTCAGTTTCAAATATCATTTTCTAACATTTTAGATTTTCAGGATTTTCTGAAATTTTTCTGGATTATTGTGGAAAATCTCCGTAGTCGGTGTCGACAACACACGATAATCGGCTTTCCGATTTTTATTTCACAAACAAAGTTATATTTTGAGAATTCTCTTTCACCATGTGTCTTAGAATCGTATTTTTACGTTTGGCTATTTTTAGGGATTTTTCTGAATTTATCGAAAATCCGGCCAAACCACTGTCGCCCGGTACCGACGACAGCTTCCGAGATTTTTAATTTGCAAACAAAATAGAATTTCTGCAAACCGTTTTTATATTACGTCTCAGGATAATTCTCTATTTTCTATAATTTTTGGGCACCGTTCGGAGCTGGTCGAATTTGGGTCAATATAATAATAATAAAATTTTTTTTTTTACTTTTTTCTTTTCCCTTCTTTTCCTTTCTCTTCTTCCTTCTCTGGAGAGTTCCCCCACCACCTCACTCCAACCGACTTCAATTAACCACTCCCTTAATCTCCTCTAACTCAATTTAATCCCCTAATATATCACTCTCTCTCTCTTTCCCCCCACATAAATGTTTGAAGGAGGTTGTCTGCAATTTCCCTTTATCTGTTTGGGGTTTTCCAATTTCAAATGGGATAGGTTCAGGCTGAATTCCACGAGGTTGTGACATTATTTTGGCATATGGGTTCTTGCTTGCTTGCCATCTCTGTTTCTTTCTTTCTGGCTCCTCTTCTTATTCGTCTTCTTAATTGGATTATGATTCGATTTTCTCTCTCCTCTCTCTCTCTCTTTCTCTCTCTCTCTCTCTCTCTCAATTTTCTCTCTCTCCCCATCTCTTTTTCCCTCTCTTTTTCGGCGAGGCGTCGCCGCCGTCCAGCGGAGCTAGCCGGCCATGGCGCGCGCTGCCGCCGGCCAGCGGTGCTGGCCGACCATGGTGCGCACAGCAGCAGCAGCGCCTCTGCTGCTGCTGCTGTGTGTGAGTGAGTGTGTGAGTGTGAGTGTGGTGCTGTTGTGTGTGTGTGTGCGCGCACTGTTGTGTGTGTGTGTGTGAGTATGTGAGTGTGTTGTTGGGTTCGGGTTCACACCCGAACCCACTATAATTCTATTGGTTGATTGGAAACCCGCTACCCAATAACCCGTTACCCATTTAACTTAAGTTACGGGTTTGAGTTGTGGATCTGGACTCGACCCATTATGAGCCAAACACGCATCCGAAACCCAATAAAGGTAAAGTTACAGAAAACCCCTGTACTTTTCAGTATTTGCGTTTTAAATATTTTTATTTACGTATTTAACCCATTTCCATTACTTTTAGCGTTCGGGCGATATCGGGAGCATCCGGACTCCGATTTGGACGATTCTGGATCCGTTGCGATCATGGAAAGAGAGCTACCTTCCATGGCTAGTTAGTAAGTGTTTTCCTTTTATAAATATATTTTATATCATGTTTAGTAAAAGTGATGATTGCTTAAGTATCGGTAAATCATTAAAAGGATCATTATTAGTATTGTTTCCTACACATGTCATTGTGGGGACATCCCTGGCATGACACATAGAGATAGAGATTACCTGAGGTATTCTACCATGTATAGGTATATCTGGATGATCGGTTAGATAACGAGATTCCTGACGTAAGTAAAACGTGATAATAAATAGATCATTAGTACACTCACATAGATGATATAGCCACAGTACACTGGACACGATTGTTGACATATAGTCTATTGCATATTCATGTCTATTTGGTACATAGAGACTTGTTAGACGGGACCCTATTATCTCATGCATATTCACCGTGACTTACATATCCTGTCACACGGTACACTGGTATCACATGTACCTGTATCACCGTAGCACAGTACTATGACACGTTACACTCGTAGTTCGTATTCATGTGCACCACTTCACAGAATACCGTTATGTCATATATATTGTGATCATCGTTACATAGATTCTCGACATATCACTATTACACATGCATGTATGGTTTCTTTATTCTTGACATATGGATCCCCATTCATATTGCATGTATTATTGTTCCCTGTTATCCCCTTATTCTTATTCTATGATTGTTTCCCGTTATTGATATTGTTATTCCCGTTACTGGATACATGAACTGTGATATGCGATGTGTGGCATCCCACATCTACTGTTTCCTGTTTCCCGTTATCATGCTACCATGCACTGTTCTAGTACTTATTATACTGTGTAGTTCATACTTGTCTTCTGGTACACCAGTTATAGCACAGTCACGCCAGCGTCCGGCGGAACATGTGTGGAACTAAGTGCCACACGGAACAAAGTGCCACATCACACCTATCCGTGGTGGGGGCCACCTCTTGAATCCGTGGGGGCCACCTCTAGAATCCTCACTCCGTCTGGTGTTGGGTGACGAGGATGTCTCCGGTGTTCTTGTTATTGATATTGTTACTGACCAGACTCAGTATTCTTGTTATACATGGTATTCACGTTATACGCACGGTCATGCTGGCGTCCGGCACATGGTGTGTGGAACTAAGTGCCATACGGAATAAAGTGCCACACCACAGACATGGTGGGGGCCACCTCTTGAATTCATGGGGGCCACCTCTAGAATCCCACATCGCGGGGTGTCGACATGATGGAGGCATCCTCAGTGCACTGACTATTCAGACCCAGTACATGACACATTTAATAACCCAACAGTAGTGACGTCAGGAACACTTGTTATTTGGTCACTCTCTCGTTTGGATAATGGTACCCGTATGTCATGTCCGGATGGGTTCGACTGGAGTGCGGGCTCCAGTATGAACTGCCAGTGGTATGGGACACTGGAAGAGATTGATTACAATACCGAGTGCTACTGATTATTATTATTGTATAAATAACATGACTTTCCTGATATACGTATCCTATTGTGTAGATATACTTGTTACTGTTCCTGATCATTAATCTGTCATCATGTTACATGTATACATTGTTACTTTACCTGTTTCATGCTACACTTTCTGAGGTGGCATACTACTCATGCACACTATGCCTTGCGTTGCTGTTTTGCATTGCCTATATGCTACCTAGGCCCACACAGTAGGATGGTTATGTTGCATATGCCCATCTGCATGTTCACTGCTATCACATCACCACTAGCATGTTCATTTCGATCACGTCACCACTAGACAACCTTATATATTATATAAAATAGATACAACTAGAGACATGACCCGATGATAACATGCTAGGTAGTGCTGGTATTAAAATCTGACATGTGTATATATGTTTTACTGCTTATGATATGTCTATTATATGGTATCACGAGTACAGCCTCATGTATTATATATTATTATTGTGCCTGTATTATTATTGTATCTATTACTGCCTCCTTCATTTTACCACTCACTAGGTCGCTTTCTGACGACCCTGGGTTTGTGTGCCCAGGTTGGAGATCTGAGTTACCGTAGTATCAGAGAGTGCCTTGGAGTCACATAGGAGATTCCTCATCTGGCCTATTCATAGGTATCTTGATAATTTATTTCTGTTATCTTATTTGTCCCTATTTTTCATATCTGCAGGTATTCTTATACTTTTTTCATGGTGGACCTCATGTCTATATGGAGGTTATGTACTGTACTGAGGCTTAACGTACGCGTGAGCGTGTTTTCACCTCGCGTATGTACGTCGCCATAACGTCCCCATACCTGCGGGAACGGGGCGTTACATAATGGTATCAGAGCCTAGGTTCACACCTGGTGTGGGTAACCACCTGGGTCAATACTCGGGCTCTTACCAACAGTACAATCAGATTCAGATTCAAGCTTATCTGTCTCTGAATTTGGGGATTCCAGCAACGAGTACAAGCATACCATGACCTTGACAATGCATTTCTTGACTCGTTTGTATTCCTTCCTTCCTTCCAGTTATCAACCAGAACATCCGATTTCCTTCTCGCTTTCCTTGCATCGTCTTACTTCCCATCCGTTCGGATTAGTTCACTACCATACTTCTCCATCCCGAGTTCCTTATAGATAGCAGAGTGCGCAGCGGACGTGTCGTGGACCCGTAACCTTTAGGCTTTGGGATTGAAAATATTGGTCTCACACCTGAATGTAAATTTCGAGGACGAAATTTTTGTAAAGTGGGGAGAAATGTAACCCCCTGATCCCTGGTATATGTATCACCGTATCAGTATGCGATACGACGTATAATATTGATTTGACCTTTCTGGTTGTCCGATTGAGTTGATTTCAATTTCAAATATCATTTTCTAATATTTTAGATTTTTCAGGATTTTCTGAAATTTTTCTGGATTATTGTGGAAAATCTTAGTAGTCGGTGTCGACCGACACCGATAATCGGCTTTACGATTTTTATTTCACAAACAGAGTTATATTTTGAGAATTCTCTTTCACCATGTGTCTTAGAATCATATTTTCTACGTTTGGGTATTTTTAGGGATTTTTCTGAATTTATCGAAAATCTGGCCAAACCACTGTCGCCTGGTACCGGCGACAGCTTCCGAGATTTTTAATTTGTAAACCGGATAGAATTTCTACAAACCGTTTTCATATTACGTCTCAGAATAATATTCTCTATTTTTTATAATTTTTGGGCACCGTTCGGAGCTGGTCGAATTTGGGTCAATATAATAATAATAAAATATTATTTTTTACTTTTTTCTTTTCCCTTCTTTTCCTTTCTCTTCTTCCTTTCTCTGGAGAGTTCCCCCACCGCCTCACTCCAACCGACTTCAATTAACCACACCCTTAATCTCCCTCTAACTCATTTAATCCCCTAATATATCACTCACTCTCTCTCTTTCTTTCCCCCCACATAAATGTTTGAAGGGGTTGTCTGCAATTTCCCTTTATCTGTTTTGGGGTTTTCCAATTTCAAATGGGATAGGTGCAGGTTGAATTCCACGAGGTTGTGACATTATTTTGGCATATGGGTTCTTGCTTGCCATCTCTGTTTCTTTCTTTCTGGCTCCTCTTCTTATTCGTCTTCTCTATTGGATTATGATTCGATTTTCTCTCTCCTCTCTCTCTCTCTCTCTCAATTTTCTCTCTCTCCCCATCTCTTTTTCCCTCTCTTTTCCAGCGAGGCATCGCCACCGTCCAGCGGAGCTGGCCGGCCATGGCGCGCGCTGCCGCGGCCAGCGGTGCTGGCCGGCCATGGTGCGCACAGCAGCAGCAGCGCCTCTGCTGCTGCTGCTGCTGCTGCTGTGTGTGAGTGAGTGTGTGAGTGTGTGTGCTGTTGTGTGTGTGTGCGCGCGCGCTGTTGTGTGTGTGTGTGAGTATGTGAGTGTGTTGTTAGGTTCGGGTTCACACCCGAACCCACTATAATTCTATTGGTTGATTGGAAACCCGCTACCCAATAACCCGTTACCCATTTAACTTAAGTTACGGGTTTGAGTTGTGGATCTGGACCCGACCCGTTATGAGCCAAACCCGCATCCGAAACCCAATAAAGGTAAAGTTACAGAAAACTCCCTGTTACTTTTCAGTATTTGCGTTTTAAATATTTTTATTTATGTATTTAACTCATTTCCATTACTTTTAGCGTTCGGGCGATATAGGGAGCATCCAGACTCCGATTTGGACGATTCTGGATCCGTTGCAATCATGGGAAAGAGAGCTACCTTCCCATGGCTAGTTAGTGAGTGTTTTTCTTTTATAAATTATATTTATATCATGTTTAGTAAAAGTGATGATTGCTTAAGTATCGGTAAATCATTAAAAGGATCATTATCAGTATTGTTTCCTACACATGTCATTGTGGGGACATCCCTGGCATGACACATAGAGATAGAGATTACCTGAGGTATTCTACCATGTATAGGTATATCTGGATGATCGGTTAGATAACGAGATTCCTGACGTAAGTAAAACGTGATAATAAATAGATCATTAGTACACTCACATAGATGATATAGCCACAGTACACTGGACACGATTGTTGACATATAGTCTATTGCATATCATGTCTATTTGGTACATAGAGACTTGTTAGACGGGACCCTATTATCTCATGCATATTCACCGTGACTTACATATCCTGTCACACGGTACACTGGTATCACATGTACCTGTATCACCGTTGCACAGTACTATGACACGTTACACCCGTAGTTCGTATTCATGTGCACCACTTCACAGAATACCGTTATGTCATATATATTGTGATCATCGTTACATAGATTCTCGGCATATCACTATTACACATGCATGTATGGTTTCTTTATTCTTGACATATGGATCCCCGTTCATATTGCATGTATTATTGTTCCCTGTTATCCCGTATTCCTATTCTATGATTGTTTCCCGTTATTGATATTGTTATTTCCGTTACTGGATACATGAACTGTTGATATGCGATGTGTGGCATCCACATCTACTGTTTCTTGTTTCCCGTTATCATGCTACCATGCACTGTTCTAATACTTGATATACTGTGTAGTTCATACTTGTCTTCTGGTACACCAGTTATAGCACAGTCACGCCAGCGTCCGGCGGAACATGTGTGGAACTAAGTGCCACACGGAGCAAAGTGCCACATCACACCTATCCGTGGTGGGGGCCACCTCTTGAATCCGTGGGGGCCACCTCTAGAATCCTCACTCCGTCTGGTGTTGGGTGACGAGGATGTCTCCGGTGTTCTTGTTATTGATATTGTTACTGACCAGACTCAGTATTCTTGTTATACATGGTATTCACGTTATACGCACGGTCATGCTGGCGTCCGGCATATGGTGTGTGGAACTAAGTGCCACACGAAACAAAGTGCCACACCACAGACATGGTGGGGGCCACCTCTTGAATCCGTGGCGGCCACCTCTAGAATCCCACATCGCGGGGTGTCGGCATGATGGAGGCATCCTCAGTGCACTGACTATTCAGACCCAGTACATGACACATTTAATAACCCAACAGTAGTGACGTCTGGAACACTTGTTATTTGGTCACTCTCTCGTTTGGATAATGGTACCCGTATGTCATGTCCGGATGGGTTCGACTGGAGTGCGGGCTCCAGTATGAACTGCCAGTGGTATGGGACACTGGAAGAGATTGATTACAATACCGAGTGCTACTGATTGTTATTATTGTATAAATAACATGACTTGCCTGATATACGTATCCTATTGTGTAGATATACTTGTTACTGTTCCTGATCATTAATCTGTCATCATGTTACATGTATACATTGTTACTTTACCTTTTTCATGCTACACTTTCTGAGGTGGCATACTACTCATGCACATCTATGCCTTGCGTTGCTGTTTTGCATTGCCTATATGCTACCTAGGCCCACACAGTAGGATGGTTATGTTGCATATGCCCATCTGCATGTTCACTGCTATCACATCACCACTAGCATGTTCATTTCGATCACGTCACCACTAGACAACCTTATATGTTAAATAAAATAGATACAACTAGAGACATGACCGATGATAACATGCTAGGTAGTGCTGGTATTAAAATCTGACATGTGTATATATGTTTTACTGCTTATGATATGTCTATTATATGGTATCACGAGTACAGCCTCATGTATTATATATTATTATCGTGCCTGTATTATTATTGTATCTATTACTGCTTCCTTCATTTTACCACTCACTAGGTCGCTTTCTGACGACCCTGGGTTTGTGTGCCCAGGTTGGAGATCTGAGTTACCGTAGTATCAGAGAGTGCCTTGGAGTCACATAGGAGATTCCTCATCTGGCCTATTCATAGGTATCTTGGTAATTTATTTCTGTTATCTTATTTGTCCCTATTTTTCATATCTGCGGGTATTCTTGTACTTCTTTCATGGTGGACCTCATGTCTATATGGAGGTTATGTACTGTACTGAGGCTTAACGTACGCGTGAGCGTGTTTTCACCTCGTGTATGTACGTCGCCATAACGTCCCCGTACCTGCGGGAACGGGGCGTTACAGTTTGACCCCCAGAACCGGCCGCTAAGCCAAAGGGTCTTATTTGTATGCCCTTAAAACAGGAATAGAATTAGGACAGGGTTGCCAGTACATTCCACCTGGTCCCCTGTGGCCTCAAGTAGATCCCGAACAGGAGTTGCGCAAGCCGCTATAAACACATATTATCACGCCCCACTTCTTAAAATACATGAAAACAAAGTCCCGGCGAGAGTCGGCGATGAATATACGCGAAAAGAATACCCCACACATGCACGCTAAGCCTAAAGTGACCTAAACAAGTTATATAAATTGACAATAAAGACAATAAAGTCACTGCAATAATACATATAATGTTTTCACACATGATAATATCATTCTACGAATAGATTAAATAGAATAAATATGGAGTCCAAGCTACAAAGAATCAATAGAAATCAACAGAAAGAAAAGAAGGTATGATAAGTTACTAAGAATGGATGTCTAGTAAGGAGAAACTCTGGCCCCTCATAATATCAGTGTCTACTCTAAATATCTGATCAGCAAAATATAACAACCATATACCTAGATGTGCAAATTCAGGGAGTAAGAAACTTTCAATGAGAGTATAAAATAAAGGGGAAGGTGCAAGTGCATATAACGTGTGAATATGATATGAAGCTGCTAATATAAAATGTACTGAATAAGCAATATCATGAATAAGCCAAAATTAAAAGACAGTATGATATAATAAAATATCAATCAGTGTGTCACCATATTAAGATACAAGCAGTACCTAACTTAAGAGTAAAGGAGATCAGTCAGTCATAACTTCATGTGTCAAGTCAAGTGTCTATCATATTATATATGTATCGGATGTCTATCATGGCAGGTAGGTATATAACAAGTTAGCACACATCAGCTACATTATATGATGTCAGTCAATTGTTATTAATTTTTATGTCAGCAAACACCAATTGTCACATGCAATAAACGCATCACATATTACGCCTACTACACATATCAATCGGGATTCTATGTTATTGAAACTGATTGTTGGGGACGTTGTCCATGCTTTAGGTGGGTTCCGTGTATACCCGAAACCATGACCTCAGTTTCCTTGCGCTGAACCAGGTCGTACCGCTAGGTACTCAGTAACAGTAAAATTGTAAACAATAAACAGTGAACAGATTGGATGCCAGTCATCCCCCAGGAACCCTACAGTGGAAACCTCAATCGGCTGCGCAACCTGTATGATAAGTCCACCCAAAATACGGACGTTGCCTCCTTCATCAAATTCCCTAATCTCGTTGCAAGTTGTCTAATTGCATTCTTAATTAGTTTAATCAATATCCATATTACCTAGATTTACTAGGATGGGCCTATTTGGTTAAGGGTGGAAGTGAGGAAGTAAGGAAGTGAGGAAGTGATAATAGTTCCCTTTGGAACTTGAGAATTGGTTAGTAAGTTTTCCGGTGTTTGGATGTTGCTGGGAAGTGTAGTTTGGAAAATGTTATGTCTTTTCCGGTGTTTGGATGATAATGTGGAAGTGAAAGTGGAAAAGTTGACCACAAAGTTGACCGCAAAATAATATTAAAATAAAAATTAATTAAGAAAAATAAAAATTGGACTGTAATTAGAATGCAAGTGAAATTTACATGATCAAAAAATTAACTGTTTTGCGCTATAAGTTATTACAAATGAGATTTACAAGATCACAAAATTAACTGTAGCACTCTGGAAGTGAGGAAATGGTTGTGTAAAAGAGAGAATAGAAAAGGAAAAGGGTTTTCTTATTTTTCTTTTCCGGTGTTTGGATAGATAGGGAAGTGATCAATTATACTTCCCCATTTCCTTACTTCCGCATATTTCCTTCAAACCAAACACCCCGATGATGCAATGACAGTGAACAGCTCAGTAGTGAACAGTAACAGTACATTGTCAACAGCATAAGGGCGTAACAATATGATGTCACAGTATTGTCTCAATAATTTCAGTAACACAGCCTATAATCATTTATATGATTACTCATACACAATATGTCAAGTCATGCAATGGATGTTACTATATATGAATGCAAAGTTCATTATTCAATTTTCTGAACTTTTCACTAATTACCATCACTTTAAAATATTATCAAAATATCCAAGTATTAATAATTCAACTCATTCAATTTTTAAGAATCAATAATTATTTTTAGTAATAATCATATTGGTCTCATGCAAGTAGAGTTTGAATAATTAAGAAAAAATTAATAATATTCAATCTTAAATATTATGAATTTGGTAATTACAATAATTCTAGAAAGTTACAGATTGATACATATTTATTTTTCAGAAGTTAATAAATATTTATTTAAAATAATTAAAATATTTATATGCATGAACAACATAGATATTATTATTGTACATTAAATTAAATCTTGAAAATTATGATTTTCTAGACGTTAGGAAAATTAATTAAGTGACTTGATAATGAAAATTTTTAATGAATAACTTTGCAAGATATGTTCATGTATAACAAAATACAAATTATTTAAAAATGCAGAATAAATACTATGTCTTAATCGGGTATTTTACCATTTGCATAACGTATTTGAAAGAAACAGTCTTTATTTTAACTTTATAATTAAGAAGATTTATTAAACACAATGAAAATAATTTGTTTAAATAAATTTAATAAATAAGAATACTCACTATAATATTCAAAGTTAAAATATGATTTTTTTAGAAAATTTAAATATTTATAGTTTTGTTTAAATATCTTTTCTGAAAAGCAATTATTTGACATGATTAGAGATCAACAATTTCATGAAATTAGCAATCTTTCATTTAAGATATATTTTCCTCAGGTACAAACTAATAAATCCAATTTATAATATTCTCACATAGCTAGATTATGAAATTTATAATTTTGTAACGTTTAAAAATTTCTGGAGCAGTTTAATTGATGAGTATTAGATAAGTGATAAAATTATTTTAATAATTAATAAGTAATTTAAAAAATGAATACACTTTCAAAGCAATTCATTTATGTTGAATATGAGTGAACATGAAAGTGATTTTACATACGTAAATTATGATTAAACACCAACAATAATTTAAATATAAAATAACATTTAGAAACTTAACTATTCACACGAAATGATATGATAAAACACGCAAATAGAATAATCAAATAAAATAAATACTCATTTATTTAAATAGATAAAAAAATTCTCACATTGTTGTTTAGTTTGTTTTTGATATATATATTTATATATGTAAACATGAACTATAATTAACAAGCGTGAACAATAACTAATCATGAAAATTTTAATTTTTTAAAAAATCTTACTCACCTAGATTTTCATTGAACCAGATATTGAGTTACATAGTCAAGTTCGAAAATCTATAATTAACTTAATTTGATTTAGATAATTATTATAAAAATATTATAAATTTAATTAATTTAATTTATTTCACTACCAAAATAATTTTACAGAGTTAAAAATTCAGTTTGTGATTTTACACAATTTTTCTGAAATTTTTTGTGTTTATTTCCAATTTTTCTGAATTTATATAAGCCTAAAATCAATTAAAATTCTTAATGAGTCAGTTTGATACAGTAACGGGTCTGGATTACTACAGTAATGGCTTTGAGTCTGGGTCTGTTACAGTACTTGGTCTGATTCTGCTACAATGTTGGGTCTGAATCTGCTACAGTGCTGCTACAGTAACCTTTTCAAATTTTCATTAAATTTAATTTTTCTTTTTATGATAAAAATTGTAAAAATCAAATAAAAATTTTGATAATTAGGAGGCACTTCTTGGGTGTTTCTACATATTTTTATTCAATTTTTAGAGCGAAATTTTAGTAATGAAATATGTGAAACAATATAACATGCTCAAGGCGCTTGGTGAAATGTCCGAATAAAAATCACATAAATTAAAATACACTCACCTGAACCACTTCCCTTCAGTCTGAATTGCTCCTCCTTATGTCAAACAAGTCTGTGCCCCACCTAGGTTGGGTTTGAGAAGAGAAATAAGAGAGGTGAGGGACTGAGAGATTTATGTGAAAGGGGTTTTTAGTTTTCTTCTTCTTTTTTCTTTTCTTTCTTTAGAGATGATGAACAATGAGATATAGTATAATTTATTAGATTAGGATTTAAAATCTTATTTTAGTCTATAGGTTACAACTAATAGATTATCTTGTTTAGAAAATCAATTAGGATCTTATAAAATTTTCGGTTGAAATTTTGAAATTGGCTTTTAATTTAGCTCAAATAAATTGATTCACCCTCATAATCGCATGCCAATGTGGCATCATAGTTTGGGTATTAGGATTTGATATGGATGTGCTCGGGTTCGAGCCATAGCTTTAACAATTTAAGTAATATTTTTTTTTAAAAAATTCATTATTTACCATTTTAATTATCAATTCGGGTATTATAACAGGTGAATATTACACATATAGAAAGCCATCAATTTTCCCCCTGCTGTAAGTTGTATATTTATTATACATTTTTAGGATTATTTTCGATTTGGCTCCAGGATTCTGATTTACGGGGAAGGCAGTAACAAAAGAGATGTGGAATTCTAGATATGACCCCTATGGATACTTTGTCCCACGCGACACTTAGTTCCGTACACCATATATATCAGTAATAATAGCATCAGTATATCTGTGTCCAAGAATTCAGTAATACAGTGTTCAATAATCAAGAGTTCAGTAGTATCCCCTTAAATATAATATCTGTAAATCTTGTATTTAATCTGTTTAGGATTCATTGTAACGGTCCCAGTAATTTCTTATAATACTGAACTAATCCAATAATATTTCTTCAGAATTTCGGCAGCACCTCCCCTAAAATATAGACCATGCCAATATACACCACAACATATTATCCACAATGGACACAACACCTCCAATAAAACATTTCGGCACAAGTTGCCTACTTATCCACATAATTAAAATTCACCCATCAACCACCAAAGGAGTTACAACTTCCTTTCCCACAATACCTTATACTTACCATAACATTATCCAAGTCTTTCCATATATGAAATCAAGGTTACTTGCACAGTTTATATTCAAATAGCCACACACAGAGTTATACTTACATTCCCACACCCAAAATTTCTTTGCATGCATCAGGTTCCCACATATACATATAATCAGCAGTTACAAAAGTAAACAACACATGAAGTAGATTTTAATCACCAGTTCTACATGAAAGTGGTCGACCACTCCATATCCAAAGGATTTGAGAACTTACATTGGCTTCTTACCCTTATCCAAACCTGAAATTTACAACATGAATAGACATGAGCTTGAAAGCTCAGTGAGTAAACTATTTAAAATATACTAATCTAATTCCATATGCCAATAGGATTTAAGTTGATACATAAGTTTACTAAATTGGTTTCCACTGTGCTATTACATATCCCCATTTTAAGTTAGATGTCTCAACTACCATGAAAAATTTAATAAAGCTTCTTATTATCACACTTTAGGACATAATAGAAATAAATATAGTTGTCACCGTCTTCCCCCTTCTGCCGGTTCTCTCTCGGCCCCTTCCTCCAAATAATATATATATTATATTCATACACATAATATGATTTTCACCGTCTTCCCCCTCCTACCGGTTCGCGCTCGGCCCCTTCCTCCAAATAACATATAAATATACACAAGTACTAAAAATAAAGTTATCACTGTCTTCTCCCACCTACCGGTTCTCACACGGCCCCTTCCTCCAATAATATATACATATATTGCATAAGGCAAATTTCACCGTCTTCCCCCTCCTACCGGTTCGTACACGGCCCCTTCCTCCAATAATATATACATATATTGCATAAGGCAAATTTCACCGTCTTCCCCCTCCTACCGGTTCGTACACGGCCCCTTCCTCCAATAATATAACAATATATAACACATTCAACTTAACATACAAATTTCACATAACATCTCATATACTTCAAAAAGGAAGCAATTATACGGTTGTAGGAGTTAACGTTTATATAGACATATCCACCTCCTAATGTACCCATTTATGCTTTTGTAACGAAGTGTTACACCACACCAAAAATGTACATGTAGTATACACACATAATATTGACATAATTTCCCCTTATGATTCCATGCTACCATAGTCCGATATTACACATCTATAGTGTCTAGTTAAAATAACGGTATAACATATACATATACAAAAGACTTAGTGCCAATCACCATCATATGTAATTTAAACCATTTCCCGTGTTATGTTAATTCACATAACCAATAATAAAAACGAAAATTATCTCAAGTTCCTCAATATACTAATATGTAATTAATCTAGGTAGCGCATCTTTTATTAATCTCTAATTCATACATACTATGATTTCTCCTACTTTTCCTTTAATTCTACAACATGAAATCTTTTTATTCTTTCATTGTATCTAGCAATTTACATACAACTTTAATTCCAATTTTTCTCTATCAATTCATTAATTTATCCACAACTATGAACTTCAAATTTTAAACTAAATAACATTTTTAGTCTACTCACCTTGCTTGATGGAAGCCCACGCGAAGAATACCGCCTCTTTCACCCACCGAATCAAGCCCTAATTCGATAAAACCCTAAAATTAAACCATGACACAAATTGTAATTTAATCTAGGGGAATTTATAGATTTTTACCTCAATTATAATCTGTTTTCCCAATTCTTTCTTTGAAAAATTCTGAATCCGATCCAATTCGGAAAATCAATTCGCGGATTTCCCCGGAACCCAACTCGAAACCCTCCTCCTCTCCTTGACACGTCGCTGACGCGCCTCCCCCAGCGCCGCCGCGCGTCCGTGGCTCCTCCGCCGCGGCTCCTTGCCGCTGGCCACGAGCGCCGCCCGTCAGCGAGGCCGCCTGGCCGTCGAACGCCCTCCAGGCGCCGCCCGCGAGGCTTCCCTGGCCGCCGCGCGCGCCTCCCGCGTCGCCTGCGAGGCCGCCTCCCTTGCCGGCGTCGAGAGAGAGAGAGAGAGAGAGAGAGAGAGAGAGATCTGGAAATCAAAGAGAGAGAGAGATGTGGAGGAGGGGTTCTCGTTCACAGCCAGGAGAAAAGGAAGAGGAAATTTTGGGGAAGAAAAAGAGTTTAGTTGTTTTTGGAATTTATTATATTTCCCTAATTGCTATTAACATGACACCTCACCTTACAATTTCCAAGGCATCATAGTTAAAGCCCACCTCACTCCTCATTTGCACAAAATTTTGCCAACACATCCATAATTTAAATATTTTTGGAAATTAATGTATTTAGGTATTTATATTTTGATTAGGTAATTGTATTTACAAGTATTATACTTTTATTACACATGTACCAAATACATAGTCCTAAAAATGTGAAATTGAGAATACTTAAGTGTACATAAATATATATAAATAATTTCTAATATTTTCTAAAAATTTAGGATTAAGTTTAAACATAATTGATACACCGGTTAAATGAAATTATTTAGGTAATAATCCGGATTTATTTAAGTCGGGTGTTACAATACTACCCTCCTTAAAAGAGTTTCGTCCCGAAACTTAACATACCTTGAAATAGTTGCGGATGAGATCTTAGCATTTCCTCCTCCGGTTCCCATGTAATTTCTTCCAGCTTTTGACTTCTCCACAAAACTTTCACTAAGGGAATCACCTTGTTTCTCAATTGTTTCTCTTTACGGTCAAGAATTTGCACCGGCTCCACTGCATAGGACAGGTCTTCTTGAATTTGTAGTGGTGAATATTTGAGGACATGGTTGGGATCTGGTATGTATTTCCTTAGCTGTGATACATGGAACACATTATGCACTTTTTCCATCTCAGGAGGTAAGGCTAACCGATAGGCTAATGGTCCAATCCTTTCCAATACTTCAAAAGGTCCAACATACCGAGGTCCCAATTTATTCCTCTTGCCAATGCGCACTATTCCCTTCATCGGGGATATCTTCAGGAAAACCTTGTCTCCTTCCGTAAATTTCAGGGGTCTCCGGCGTTGATCTGCATAGGCTTTCTGTCTGCTTTGAGCTGCCCTCATCCTTTTCCTTATCGTCCGGATCTTTTCTGTAGTTTCTTGGACCATGTCTGGACCCAGTAACCTTCTATCTCCCACTTCTTCCCAACAAATGGGTGATCGACACTTCCTTCCATATAAAGCTTCGAAGGGTGGCATTCCTATAGTGGACTGGTAGCTGTTGTTATATGCGAACTCCACTAATGATAGATGCTTCTCCCAATTGCCCCCAAAATCTAATGTACAAGCTCTCAGCATATCTTCTAAGATTTGAATAGTCCTTTCAGACTGCCCATCAGTTTGCGGGTGCGCTGCTGTGCTAAGGTGAAGCTTGGTTCCCAGAGCTTTAGCTAAACTGATCCAGAATCTGGACTGGAACCGAGGGTCTCGGTCTGACACAATGGTTTCAGGCACTCCATGAATTCTAATTATCTCTTGAAGATAAATTTGTGCCAACTTGTCCATTGAGTAATCCAACCGAATGGGTAGGAAATGTGCGGACTTAGTGAGTCGGTCAACTATCACCCAGATAGCATCATGTCCACGGGTGACTTGGGAAGTCCCGACACAAAATCCATAGTAATATGATTCCATTTCCATTCCGGAACTTGGAGTGGCATTAGCAGTCCCGGGGGCTTCTTATGTTCTGCTTTAACTTGTTGACATATTAGGCATTTCTGCACGAACCTCACTATGTCATCCTTCATCCCTTCCCACCAAAAATTTGTTCGCAGATCTTGATACATTTTAGTTGCCCCAGGATGAGCTGTGTAAGGAGTGCAATGGGCTTCCCTCATAATTTGTTCCTTGAGTTTGAAGTTGGAAGGTACACATACCCGGTTTCCCTTCTTCAGAAACCCTTTATCAATGATGAAGTCTTGTGTTTCACCCTTTAACACTTTCTCAAAGTTCTTAACTGATTGTTCATCATTTTGTTGTGCCTGAAGGATCTTATCATAAAGATCAATTTCCAATGTAACTTGGTTCATTTGACTATCTCTAATTAGGATCTCTTTCGGTCGAACCTCAATCTGCAGCCTTTCTATCTCCTTTAATAAATTGGCTTGTTGAGTTAATAGTGTAGCTAAAGATCCCTCTGATTTGCGGCTAAGCGCATCTGCTACCACATTGGCTTTTCCAGGGTGATAGTGAATATTCAAATCATAATCTTTCATTAGTTCCAACCATCTTCTTTGGCGCATATTCAATTCTTTTTGAGTAAATATATACTTCAGGCTTTTATGGTCTGTATAAATATCACAAGACACACCATATAAATAATATCGCCAAATTTTTAGAGCAAATATGACTGCAGCCAGCTCCAAATCATGGGTGGGATAGTTCTTCTCATGGTTTTTAAGTTGCCTGGAGGCATAAGCAATTACTCTTCCATGTTGCATTAATACACAACCCAGCCCCGTCTTTGATGCATCACTGTAAATAACATATCCTTCAGTCCCTGAGGGCATGGCTAGGATTGGGGCCGAAGTTAGCTTATTCTTCAACTCTTGAAAACTCTCCTCCTGACTTTCCCCCAAAGAAATTTGAGATTTTTCTTGGTCAATTGTGACAATGGTGCCGCAATCCTGGAAAATCCCTCTACGAACCTTCGATAATACCCAGCCAGTCCTAAGAAACTTCGTACTTCTGAGACATTGGTAGGTCTGGGCCAATTCTCAATTGCTTCTATCTTTGCGGGATCCACAGCTATTCCTTCTTTAGTAATAATATGACCAAGGAATCCAACTTTTTCTAGCCAGAACTCACACTTTTTGAATTTTGCATAAAGTTGCCTTTCCCTCAACAACTGCAAAACTATTCTCAAATGCTCTTCGTGTTCTTCCGAGTTTCTTGAGTAGACTAGAATGTCATCAATGAATACCACCACAAATTTATCCAAATATGGCTGAAAGATTCTATTCATTAGATCCATAAATGCGGCTGGGGCATTGGTCAGTCCAAATGGCATTACCAGAAATTCATAATGCCCATATCTGGTTCTAAAGGCTGTTTTAGGGACATCCTCTGATTTGATTTTCAATTGATGATATCCAGATCTTAAATCCATTTTGGAAAATACACTTGCACCCTGAAGCTGGTCAAAAAGATCATCTATCCTCGGAAGTGGGTATCTATTCTTGATAGTGACTTTATTCAACTCCCTGTAATCTATGCACAGTCTCATACTTCCATCCTTCTTCTTTACAAATAAAACAGGAGCACCCCAGGGTGATACACTTGGCCGAATAAATCCCAGGCCTAATAATTCTTCTAATTGTTCCTTTAATTCTTTCATTTCTGCTGGTGCCATTCTATAGGGAGCTTTTGATATAGGTCCTGTTCCAGGTAAAAGATCAATAGAGAATTCTACTTCCCTGTCCGGAGGTAAGCCTGACAATTCTTCAGGAAACACATCAGGGTATTCTCTTACAACAGTTATGTCTTCTATTCTCACTTCCTCTTTCTCCTTGGCTAATACTGTTGCCAAAAATCCTTGACATCCATGTCGTAATAATTTGGTGGCTTTTAAGGCTGAGATCACAGGAATGCTGACCTTATTCCTTGTCCCTTCGAACACATATCCTGGGGTCCCTGGTATTTTGAAAATTATTTTCTTTTGATGGCAGTCTACATGTGCATGATGTGTTGATAACCAATCCATTCCTAAGATGATATCATATTCCATCTCTCCTAATTTGATCAAGTCTGCCTGTGTGTTCATTTCTCCTATGATAATTTCACACCCCTTATAATATACATCAGTAATCAAAGTTGTGCCTACTGGTGTGGATACCGCCATTTGAAAGTTCAAGGATTTGGGTATCTTATTAATTTTTGAGGCAAAAGATGAGGAAATGAACGAATGTGTGGCACCAGAATCAAATAATGCTCGAGCGATTACTCCAGATAAATAAACAGTACCTTCCACCATTGAGTTAGACGCTCGGGCTTCTTGTTGGGTTAAAGCATTCATCCTTCCTTGAACCCTGGGCTGTTGCACTGAAGCCTGCGTCATGGTTGGTCGAAATATGTTGCCAGACCGTCGAAAATTTCCTGATGATCCATTGGTCGGAGCGATGCCTGCGGTCCTCCTGCCTGTTCCTCTAAAAGCACCAGTAGGTCCTCGAAGTGTCGGACAATCCCTCCTCATGTGGCCCATCTGGTCGCAGGCAAAACACTGTTTGTTTACCTGGCAGCTTCCTGTGTGATTACTGTTGCATCTAGGACACCACGTTCCTCCTGCGAAATTTTGACGCGGATAAGATGCATGTGGCGAGTTCTGAAAAGATCCTGCATTCCTGGGCCGCGAGTCTGCCATCATTCTTGGAGTTGATGCTGACGAAGATCCAGTTCCTCCTTCGAACCTGAAGTTGGTGGATCCACTCCTTGGTGTGTTGAGATATCGGAAACGTTTGACAGATGGCAACTCTCTGGTTCTTATATTCTAGTTTTCTTGCAGGTCCCTTTCAACTTCTAAAGCCTTCTCCACCGCCTGACTGTAAATCTGAAGTTGAAATGGAATTAGTTGGCTCCTGATTTCCGGCCTCAAACCTCGTACAAATCTTTTTGTCCGGTCTTCCTCTTCAGACACCAACTTACCAGCATACATTGATAGTTGGGTGTATTTGTTTTCATATTGATTCACCGTCAATAGATTTTGCTTTAATTCTTGGAATTCCATCGCAAGCTTGTCTCTCACTACTCCGGGTATATACTTCTCATTGAACTTTTTGACCAAGAATTTCCAAGAAATTTCTTCTCCTAGGGATTTGGCTCCTGTTTTAACCATTTCCCACCAATGTTCCGCCTCACCTTGGAACATAAAGGAAGTGAATGATACCCTTTGATCTTCGGTACATTCCATCACATCTAATATTTTACAAATTTGACGAAGCCACTCCTCTGCTTGAATTGGGTCTGCTCCTCCTTTGTATGGCGGAGGGTTCAGTTTTTGAAATTGCTCTAGAGCCCTTCTTGGATTGTTCACAGTGGTTAACTGCATTAACCAATCTGGTATCTGGTCTGGGGCTCTCCGATCAGTATTGAATCGATCCATTGAAATCTCCTGATGGGTCGGAGGATGGACACTCCCAACTGTACTGTGGGGTGGGGCATTCTCCTCAGAATTTGAATTTGGCGGAGGAAAGTTTAGATCCATTACTACCTAGAAATTTAACAAAACGAAATTCTTTGAGACACGAAGTTTCATATACAAAATGTTACTACTATAATAATTTCAAAAAGATTTGTTTACAAGATTTACATACAATGCTCATATTCATACAAAAGTACAAGTACACAACTAAGATATGTCCCTGCTGCTCATTTGGTTACAAAAATACAAAACCTTTCCCAAAAAGAATCCTAAACATGGAAGTCCAAAAATATTTATCCTCCCAAAATGCTATGTCCTAGTCCCCCTAACTTCATGGAGTGATGTTAGAGTCTGAAAAGCTTCTGTCCATACTATCCCTGACTGAGGCTTCCCCTTTATTGACTTCTTCTTCTGGATCTTCTTCTGGATCCTCTTCCTCTGGGTCTTCTTCGGGGTCTTCTTCCTCGGGATCCTCTTCTTCTTCGGGATCCTCTTCTTCCTCGGGATCCTCTTCTGGATTTTCTTCCATTATACTATCATCCCCGCATCTCCAGTTTTCATTATCGTCATAAAGATCCATGTCTTTAATCCAACTTGAATTCCACCAAATACCCCCATAAAACATCCTTCCAGGGGACTCCACTTCATCATCAGTTGCGTCTTCCGGGTCTTCGGTCATTGACACATTTCTTACAACACTCTCAGCATCTTTGATGGTACTTTCCTTGTTGCGTTCTGCTACTCTCTTCACCCTGGTACTACCTTTGGATCCACCAAAGATAGTCTTTGGATCCGTTTCGTCAGACTCATAGTCCCAGTCCATACTGTTTGCACTCCAACTTTGACTTTCTATCTCTGAGCCATCTGATGACAACTCGGGTGTGCTAGAATCTCCCATCTGAAAGGATAAGGTTTCATATTAGCTTGTTTTCGTTTCCAATCCTCAAAATATAATAGATCAATCACACATATCTATACAAACATATCAATAGAAAAACTTGTAATTATTTTACCACTTTCAGTTACCTTCTAATTGAGTGATCCCTGATTTATCTGATATTTTACTTACTCTCCAGTCTCAGTGTCCCATACCACTGGAGATCCACACAATAGGCCCGCACCTCTCGTAGGATCCGTTCAAATTAGAGTATGCGGGTACCCGAATTGGAACGTAAGAGAACAGGCAAATATCATATATTTCAGGGAACCCATACACTTAAAATTTCAGGGTCTAATAGTAACCTTCCTAGTGCCCCCACTAACAATCATGTAGTGTGCATACAACCCTAAAATTAGTCCATCTTCAATCTAAACCTTTGCTCTGATACCAACTGTAACGGTCCCAGTAATTTCTTATAATACTGAACTAATCCAATAATATTTCTTCAGAATTTCGGCAGCACCTCCCCTAAAATATAGACCATGCCAATATACACCACAACATATATTATCCACAATGGACACAACACCTCCAATAAAACATTTCGGCACAATTTGCCTACTTATCCACATAATTAAAATTCACCCATCAACCACCAAAGGAGTTACAACTTCCTTTCCCACAATACCTTATACTTACCATAACATTATCCAAGTCTTTCCATATATGAAATCAAGGTTACTTGCACAGTTTATATTCAAATAGCCACACACAGAGTTATACTTACATTCCCACACCCAAAATTTCTTTGCATGCATCAGGTTCCCACATATACATATAATCAGCAGTTACAAAAGTAAACAACACATGAAGTAGATTTTAATCACCAGTTCTACATGAAAGTGGTCGACCACTCCATATCCAAAGGATTTGAGAACTTACATTGGCTTCTTACCCTTGTCCAACCTGAAATTTACAACATGAATAGACATGAGCTTGAAAGCTCAGTGAGTAAACTATTTAAAATATACTAATCTAATTCCATATGCCAATAGGATTTAAGTTGATACATAAGTTTACTAAATTGGTTTCCACTGTGCTATTACATATCCCCATTTTAAGTTAGATGTCTCAACTACCATGAAAAATTTAATAAAGCTTCTTATTATCACACTTTAGGACATAATAGAAATAAATATAGTTGTCACCGTCTTCCCCCTTCTGCCGGTTCTCTCTCGGCCCCTTCCTCCAAATAATATATATATTATATTCATACACATAATATGATTTTCACCGTCTTCCCCTCCTACCGGTTCGCGCTCGGCCCCTTCCTCCAAATAACATATAAATATACACAAGTACTAAAAATAAAGTTATCACTGTCTTCTCCCACCTACCGGTTCTCACACGGCCCCTTCCTCCAATAATATATACATATATTGCATAAGGCAAATTTCACCGTCTTCCCCTCCTACCGGTTCGTACACGGCCCTTTCTCCAATAATATATACATATATTGCATAAGGCAAATTTCACCGTCTTCCCCCTCCTACCGGTTCGTACACGGCCCCTTCCTCCAATAATATAACAATATATAACACATTCAACTTAACATACAAATTTCACATAACATCTCATATACTTCAAAAAGGAAGCAATTATACGGTTGTAGGAGTTAACGTTTATATAGACATATCCACCTCCTAATGTACCCATTTATGCTTTTGTAACGAAGTGTTACACCACACCAAAAATGTACATGTAGTATACACACATAATATTGACATAATTTCCCCTTATGATTCCATGCTACCATAGTCCGATATTACACATCTATAGTGTCTAGTTAAAATAACGGTATAAACATATACATATACAAAAGACTTAGTGCCAATCACCATCATATGTAATTTAAACCATTTCCCGTGTTATGTTAATTCACATAACCAATAATCAAAACGAAAATTATCTCAAGTTCCTCAATATACTATATGTAATTAATCTAGGTAGCGCATCTTTTATTAATCTCTAATTCATACATACTATGATTTCTCCTACTTTTCCTTTAATTCTACAACATGAAATCTTTTTATTCTTTCATTGTATCTAGCAATTTACATACAACTTTAATTCCAATTTTTCTCTATCAATTCATTAATTTATCCACAACTATGAACTTCAAATTTTAAACTAAATAACATTTTTAGTCTACTCACCTTGCTTGATGGAAGCCCACGCGAAGAATACCGCCTCTTTCACCCACCGAATCAAGCCCTAATTCGATAAAACCCTAAAATTAAACCATGACACAAATTGTAATTTAATCTAGGGGAATTTATAGATTTTTACCTCAATTATAATCTGTTTTCCCAATTCTTTCTTTGAAAAATTCTGAATCCGATCCAATTCGGAAAATCAATTCGCGGATTTCCCCGGAACCCAACTCGAAACCCTCCTCCTCTCCTTGACACGTCGCTGCCGCGCCTCCCCCAGCGCCGCCGCGCGTCCGTGGCTCCTCCGCCGCGGCTCCTTGCCGCTGGCCACGAGCGCCGCCCGTCAGCGAGGCCGCCTGGCCGTCGAACGCCCTCCAGGCGCCGCCCGCGAGGCTTCCCTGGCCGCCGCGCGCGCCTCCCGCGTCGCCTGCGAGGCCGCCTCCCTTGCTGGCGTCAAGAGAGAGAGAGAGAGAGATCTGGAAATCAAAGAGAGAGAGAGATGTGGAGGAGGGGTTCTCGTTCACAGCCAGGAGAAAAGGAAGAGGAAATTTTGGGGAAGAAAAAGAGTTTAGTTGTTTTTGGAATTTATTATATTTCCCTAATTGCTATTAACATGACACCTCACCTTACAATTTCCAAGGCATCATAGTTAAAGCCCACCTCACTCCTCATTTGCACAAAATTTTGCCAACACATCCATAATTTAAATATTTTTGGAAATTAATGTATTTAGGTATTTATATTTTGATTAGGTAATTGTATTTACAAGTATTATACTTTTATTACACATGTACCAAATACATAGTCCTAAAAATGTGAAATTGAGAATACTTAAGTGTACATAAATATATATAAATAATTTCTAATATTTTCTAAAAATTTAGGATTAAGTTTAAACATAATTGATACACCGGTTAAATGAAATTATTTAGGTAATAATCCGGATTTATTTAAGTCGGGTGTTACATTCATAGTACCAAATCATGTGTTAATACCAAGTCTGATGTACAGTCAGATGAAAATAATATTGTTCAGTCAAGTCAGTAGTGTATTAGTATTTAATGTCAGTATCAGTAGTCAGTTATAATGCAGTATCAGGAATATCATATGTCAGAGAGGTTGCAAGCATCTAATGTATTTCAGGAATATATCATATCAGGTATTTCAAACTTTTCACAACCATAAATATATGATAAAGCAGTGTTGCGGCTAAGCGCACAAACAAGCAGTGCAAAGAGTGCTAGAGGCACAAACAGCGAACAATATTTAATCACTAAAGTACTTGACAGAGTTACAGGAATGACTCAGCTTAAGTTGCGAGACTAAAATCCAGCAGAATACCGCCTAAACGAGTTTAGTGATAAAATATTGAGCGCTAAGAATGCCAACCAGGTGAAGCCGAGAGACCGCGAATTGTCTAAGCTTACCCCTTTTCGGGAAGTTGTCATAAGAGAGACCATTAGGTCTAATAGAGCTAGATGGCCAAGTAGGTACCTGCATAAAATGACGTTACTACACACAAGCATACTCATAAAACACATGTAAATAACTATCTACGGTGTTGGGCATCAAAAAAGAGACCTGACGATCTATGCGCCCTGAGGGCTATGAGGCCATAAGGCCTAGTGGGTACCTGCAAAAGATGTTAGTACCAAAATATACAAGAATATAAATAATTCCTAAAACACAGTAATTCCCAAAAAATACAGAAAATTTCTAAAAATACGCAAAAAATTCTAAATACTTAAAAAATTCCTAAAGTTACACAGATAATTTTAAAATACATAGAAAATTTCTAAAATATAAAGTTAAATTCTAAGATACAGGAAAATTTCTAGAAATATACAGGAAATTCCTAAAATACTTAAAAATCCTAAAAATGCATGGTTAATTCCTAAAAATTACAGAACAATTCTAGAAATGTCCAGGAACCCTAATACAAGTCCTGATACCACAATTATTATAAACAATGCCCAAAATATTTATATAAATATTTTTACAGTTATTTCTACAGGGAAAAAGTACTCACCTAAAATCAGGAAAATATTTGATATCACGTGTGTGTGTGCACGTGTATGAAGAAAAGTGTGTGTATGTGTGAATGTGTATGATGGCCAAGACCTGGCCGTGGGCTATAGGATAAAAGAGGAGAGAGAAAGTGGGTGTTAGAGAGAAAACTAGAGAGAGAAAGTGAAAGAAGGAGAGAGAAAGTGAGTTTGGTGGTTTGGATGGCGAAGGATGGTGGACGAGAGGGCATTGAGAGGCTGGGCTACTGGCGTCTAGGGAGAAGGAAGGTAGTGGTGTGTATTTTTAGAGAGAGAAAGTGAAAGGCAGAGAGAGTAAGTGGTTTTAGGTGTTTTTAAGAGAGAAAGAGGTGGGAGAGAGAGGGAATGGTGTGACTGGCTATGGGAGGAAGTTAAGATGGTGTAGAGGTAGTCATAGTGGTGATGTGGTGGTGGAGGAATTTTCAGAGAGGGAAAGAATGATTTTTAGAGAGAAAATAGATTTTTGGAGAGAGAATGTAGAGAGAGGGAAGGGGGCCAGTTGGATTAGGGAGGTGAGAAAAGTGGATGAGAGGAGAGGGGAGGCTTATGGAAGAAGCCAAGGGACTTGTCATAGGGATTAAGAAAGAAAGAGGTAGAATTTTCTAGAAATTTGGAGAAAAGAAAAAAAAAAAGGAAAAAGAAAAAGAAAAGAAAGAATAAATGAAAATGTAAAATATTAGATTATTAGGGTATTAAGTGCTAATGTCACCTAAGAAAATAATATAAAAAGAAATTGAAGAAAAATGAAAAAGAAATGAATTTAAAAAGAAAAGAAAAGGAAAAGAAAGGGAAAATGAAAAGATTTAATTAAATAATAATTTTAAAAAGCAAAAGTTTTGAGGTTTCTAGGGTAGAGTTTCAACCCAATGCAGAGTCTCAAAAATTTTGGGTCAAATAGAAGTAAAAACGCACATAAAATGACGTAATTACTATCAACATATTTAAAACCGCGAAGAAAATACATATTCTTGATTTGAAGTATTACAAGAACTCTGACTCCTATCGTCCCTATGCAAGCTCCTCAATAATATGTATAACATCTTATCAGCAGAATAAAGTAATCCCTAGATATGCATAAGCAAATTCAGGAAAGTCAGAAAACTCCAAGCGAGTGTGTAAAATGAGAAAAACAATGTAATATAATATAATAATAATAAACAATACATTTTAATTATATTACAAGTATATTACCAGTACAATAACATATGATATATGAATAAACAGTAATGAGGCCAATCTGTAATAGAATCATGGGTTAGGTGTTTATCAGATCATGTATATACAATAAGTGAATACATATCAATGTATGGTATATTATGGAAGGTATGTTTTTATTAATTATATTAGCGAGTACTAATTGTCATATGCAGTAAATGCATCCCATGCTACGCCTACTACACTAGTCAATTGGGGTCCTATGTTATTAAAACTGATTGGTGAAGATATATTTTGTATTTTAAGTGGGTCCCGTACATACCCGGGACCATGACACAATCTCGTGGCGCTGAACCAGAACGTACCGCCAGGTACTAAATAACAATACCAAGATAAACAAGACAGGTGTCAGTCATCCCTGGGAACTCTGCATTGGAACCCTCTGTCGGCTATGCAGCATGTATCCTAGGTCCACCCAAAATACAGACAATGTCTCACCCTTCAATTTTTTAATCCCGGTGTAAGTTGTTTAATACTATTATTACTTATATTATTAAGATTAATGTCAATGTTACCTAGATTCTTGGATAATATGATGACAATAATGGTACCAGTGTCAACAATGTAAATATGATATCAATGTAACAATATAAACAAGACAATCATATTATCGTCTGATAATATTTTTCAGTGATTTTGGTAACATGAATTATACTAATAACATGTCATGTCTATGCAGTCTCATCAAAAACTAATTAAGATCCCATCCATATGTGCTAGGATATAATAATAACATGCTGCTTAACTTTTAATCTCAACAAAATCACCATAGACATCAAATATTAAATTCATTAACAAACCTCAAGCTCAATTAACCAATAAAGTAGTTCTCTCATTTCTACCAGTATACTTAATATTCTAAGTTCATCAGTATATCCATCCTCTAAGTCATTAGTATATCCAAGTCCCAATATATTAAACTAAATATTTAGCTACATCTAATCAAATCTCTATTATCCAATTAAACCGAGATCATCAGTCAATCCTCATTTCAATATAGGTCAACCACAGATTCAGATATTAGAGTAACAAATCAAATATATATCAGTAAAAATTCTCTAATTCAAACTAACTCAATATACACTAATTCTCCGACTCTAAGTCAAGCCCACTCCAATCAAGTCCACCTATAGATCCAAGCATCAAGCGATCCATTCTTTTAGGGGCTGTTTGTTTAGCGTAAAAGGTCGTAATTCGTAAATGACTTACAACCCAGTTACAACTACGACGTTTGTTTGGACCGTAATTCGTAAAAGACTTACGCAACTCAACTGCCACACACTTGCAACTCAATTACCACTCATTTACAGCTCAGTTACAGTTAGGGTCTGTTTGGTTGTCGTAACTGACCGTAATTCGTAGTTATAATTGGTAAAGTTTTTTACAATTGTAAATGAGTTACATGTATGTAAATTTTACGGTGTTTGGTTGGTAATATAAAATTGTAAAGTGGGAAAGTGTATTGTACTTTACGCTGTTTGATTGTCGTAATGTATAAGTCATAAGTGAAAAAGTTGACCATAAAATTAACTATTTGGTAATTTTAAAAGTTTTAATACTGCAAATAAATATTAAAAAAGTTAAATATTAAAAATAGTTAATTTTGTGGTATTGTAAATTTGTATTATTTTTATATTAATATTAATTTTTTTTAATATTTAGCATTTTTAATATTTATTTGCAATATTAAAACTTTTTAAATCTCCAAATAGTTAATTTTGTGATCAACTTTTTCACTTACGACTTACACATTATGACAACCAAACACCATAAAATACAATACACTTTTCCGCTTATAATTTTATATTACCAACCAAGCACCGTAAAACTTACATGCATGTAAATCATTTACAACTGTAAGACTTTACCAATTACGACATACGAATTACGACCAATTACGACAGCCAAACAGGTCCTAGGTGTGGGACTTCACAAGATACACAGTACCCGTCCCTGATAAAAAAAATAGAATGCAAAAAAAAAAAAAAAAAAAGCAACTAAAATTCAGTACATTCACAATCTAAATTTCAATAATTTATCGAATTTGATACAAGTTTTATCAAATCATCTGAAACATGAACATTTCTATTCAGAATCACATAAAAATAGAATTTAAAAGATTTTCTAACTAAACTGTGTTGTTTCCTTTTGATTTTTTTCCCCCTGAAAGTTTGATTTTATTGAAAGTATTAGATACATATCTAAATCACAACTAATTGATCTTGTCTAGCAAGAACAAGATAACCTAAATTGACCCAAGCAAACTAACTTGTAAAAGTACTTATTCAAAATTGTGTTTGGGTCCATTATTTAACTAGTTAGATAAATCGTGCCAATTTCCCAATGGGTTTTTATTGATTCGAGATTTTTGAATTGTATTGGACAATTTTAGGTTTTAAAGTTTGGTTACTGATTTGATATTGAAATTTGAAATTTAGTATTATTCATTGAGATTGCGATTTAAATTTTGAGATATAGTATTAGTGATTGCTAGGATTTGAACTTTGACTGAACTTCTTCGGCTCCTAAAATTCCTAAAAATAGGTCCACATGAAGCCTAGTCGAGTCAGAAGACATCTTTAGATTGCAAAAAGTGAGAGAAAAATGTGCAAGTAAGAAATGAGGATGGAAAAAATGAAAATGTAAGTGAGAAATTGGGATTTGTACAAGTAAGTTTTATGTATTGTAATGTAAAAGTGTAAGTACAAAAGTATATTGTATTTTATAGTGTTTGATAGATAATGTGAAAGTGTAAGTAGAAAAGTTAACCACAAAATTAATTGTTTGATGATTTAAATAATACCAATATTATTAAATTAGATCTGCTATTAAAAATTAAAGGGAGATTTTGTTTCAGCCGCCTAAGTCAAATCGTTATTATGGAAAAAAACTCACTCGTATAATTTTATTCGCTTCACCACCTCCTTTTTAAAGAAAGAATGTGCGCCCACGTGTCAAGCGTTGAAGCACTCATCAGTGACGTAAGACGATAATGTCCCTAAGTAATCACTTCAAAAAAGCGAATCGTTTTGAAAATGTCTTATTCCTTAGGGCTGATAGTCCTCACAAAATGATCGCAATATAGGGGACTATGATTATGATTGCAGTCCTTATTTATGAGGATGCTCACAAAATGATCGCACCCTATTTCTGAGTCTCACAGTCTTAACAAAATGTACTATTTATGGTGATCGCAGTTCTCACAAAAATGTCATATTTCTGAGTCTTTATAGGATTGCGATCATAATCGCAGTCCTCTTATTAGTATTGCGACAATGATCACAGTATTCACAAAAATATCCTATATTTGAGTTATCGCAGTCCTCACAAAATGTCCTATTTTGAGTTTTGTGAGGATTGCGATCATGATCACAGTTCTCTTTATTAGAACTGCGATCATGATCGTAGTTATCACAAAATGTCTTATTTCTGAGTCAGTCCTCACAGAGGACTACGATCACGAGTCACATCACGAGCACGAACAAACGAATCTGCAAAAGGTTGATCCAAAAAATGCGAATAACTCTAGGTCAGGATCAAGGATGATAGGAGAGCAACGTCGGGAGTGATGGGAAAGGAAAAAAGAGAAAATAAAAATATATAAAGAAGTGATGGTGAGAAAAAATCAATTTATAGTGATGTGGTTGATGTTGTAGCGAACAAAAGTAGAGTTTTTTCCTAATTATGAAGCGAGATAGGCGGCTATAGCAAAAAATTTCAAGATTAAAATGTATAATAAATTTGACAATTAAATATTAAGTAGTAATAAAAATATTAAACTAATAATAAAAATAATATAATATCAAAAATATTAAACTAATAATAGAAAATTTATACTACTAAAATTATAATAAAAACTAACAAAATAATTATATGTTAAACATTAAAATATTTTTTTAAATTTATAATCATAAAAAAATATTAAATAGTAAATATTATAATATTATTTAAAAACATAAAAATAAATATTAAATATTAAAATAATTTATTAAAATATTTAAAATTAAATTATTTAAAAACATAAAAATATTAAATATTAATATTTTAATATCAAATATTAAAAATTCTGATATAGCACCTTACAAGTGAGAAAACGTGGATATAAAAGTTAAAGATGAGATTGAAAAAAAATGAAAGATTACATCTCACTTGCACTTTTACTATTGAAACAAATAGTGAAAATAAAAAAAATCCGCTTGCACTTTTGTCTTCCTTTTCCTCGGGCATGTTTGGATTCATGGAAGTGAGAGGGAAAATAGAAGTGGGAAGTGGGAGTGAGAAATGTGAAAGTGTAGTGGGAATTTGAGATTTGTGAAAATAAGTTTCCGGTGTTTGGTTGCAATGTGAAAGTGTAAGTGAAAAAATATATTGTATTTTTCAGAATTTGTATAGTAAAGTAGAAGTGGAAGTGAAAAGATTGACTACAAAATAATATTAAATCAAATATTATTACTAAAGTGATGTTTTTGAATTGTAACTGAACTTCAAGTAAAATTTACATGGCATTAAACTTTAATGCATTAAGTTACAATTTATAGCAAGTGAGATTAGTTTTCTCATTTTCTATTTTCTGACTTAAATTTTTGATTGCAAAGAAGTGGGCGAAGTAAGGAAATGTCGAAGTATTATTACTCACTTCCTTATCTATCCAAACTGAAATCACCTAGAGGGGGGTGAATAGGTGATATGGCTAATCTAGAAACTAAATGTGGAAGCTAAAACTAATTTACAACTACACTTAATACAACCAACGAGTGTAGCCGAATTCCCCGTGAAGGGCTCTGGACTAACTCCTCTTGATTCCCCTAGATAAGGGTTGAGGTGCTATATGAAGCTCTTGTGGTTAAGTATAAGTGAGGCACACACAAACAAGCCAAGCATATAAGGATGATAAGCAATATGAAACAATGCAAGGCAACACAAGCAATGTGAATGATATGAATGATGAAAGATGCTATGCACAAATAAATGAGAGAGAGTTAGAGAGACAATGGATCAAACACAAACACAAGATATGTTCCGAGGTTCGAGCCCCTAGATCTACGTCCCCGCCTTCACCGAGAAGGATTTCTAATCCACTAAGGAGTACCGAACTCCTCTCTCAACCTTACAATGCCACCGAGGCAATAGAACCACAATCCACCTCTACCGAAGAGGGATAAGGCCCGTAGTCAACAACCAAACTCCACCTCTCACTGGAGGGAGCAAACCAACAATCTCAACCTCTACCAAAGAGGGAGCAACCAACAATGAAAGGGGTTAACAACAAGTGATCCAAAAAGACCACAAACTCAATTTCTTTTTCCACAAAAATAATGATCCTATAGAGGGATAGAATGATAGCTCAAGTGTGGAAATCAAATAGCAAAGAAAAATTCTTGGGAAAACACTTGCAATATGATAGAAATGAAGATCTAAAGCAATATCCCAATAACCTATTTTTCTTTGAATTTTCCAAACCCTTGAAAAACAATAAAGATGAAATCTTTAAGCTCTTAAACACTTTTGAAAACTTGTTTTTAAAACCAGAGAATAGGGAAATTTTTCTCTCAAAAACCTTGGCTAAAATCCCAAAGAAATGGGTTTATATAGGCCAAAAACAAAAACTAGCCGTTGGCTGAATTCTCAGCCAAAAGCGGCTGGCGATCGACCGCCCGGTCGACCGCCAACGGTCATAAATATGACCGTTGGAGCAGCCCGGTCGACCGCCCGGTCGATCGCAGATTTACAGAGAGCAAAGCTCTCTGTCCGGTCGACCGCCCGATCGACCGGCCCAGTTGTCTGGCCAAACGTGCACAAGGCTGTGCACGTCGGTCGACCGGCTCTGGAATACGGTCGACCGGCACGGTCGACCGCCAAAGCCTGGCAGCCAAAATTTCTGTGTCAGAAAAACAGTTTAAAAATATTCTTAAAAATACTTAAAAATCTTCTAAAAATCCCCAAAAATAGTTTTAACATTTTGCATTGATATATAAACATGTGATAAAATTTCAACTCAAATATCAAGCAATTTGAACTATTCTTGTGTCTTGCAAATATTATCAAAAACCAAAAACTGTATTTTGTCAAACTTGAAGTTTTCAATAGAAATCTGATTTTTCCTAAAACTCATAGAAATACAAAAAACATGATATTTGAACATTATTAGGCATGTTGCATATGGACATAGGTCCAATATACAAGAAACAAATATATATCATAGTTTTTGTCTTTAATTTCAAAATAATGTTTTGTTAAAAAAAATACCAAAACATAAAACACATGAATAGGTATGTCAAACTAAGTTTGTATAAGTCATGAAGCATGTATGTATATCGAACACATCTAATATACATAAAAATAAAGTAAACTTGTTTTGATCTACTATTCATGAAAACCAATATTCATAAAACGTGTGTGTATTGTGCACTTGAGCATATCAACTATCTAATCTTTACACATGGATCTAAACACACTAAACTGGGATACCTAAGTCTTCTTGACGATCTTCATCTTCAAGTCGACTCGATCCAAAACGTGATCCACGAGCGAGTGCAATGAATGATCTTGAAGCTCGGACTCTGGAATCACCATGTGAAAGCTTCCAAACTTCTCTTGTTGAAGCAATCACCACTAATATCTTACTAAATGATCTGAAATTAAATCACAAGATTATTAGTAAACATAACTACATGAGTTAATCATCATCAAAACTAGAATGGAGGGCCTCTGGGCCAACAATCTCCCCCTTTTTGATGATGACAAAACTCATGGAGTTATATATGCATGGATTAAAGTTAAGTTTCAAAGAACCTCCCCCTTAACTCATGCATAGGAATAAACAAATAGATATGCAATGTAAGCTCTTAAACATGTATGCATAGACATGCATAAAACGTGCTCTTAATACCAATAAAAACATGTTCTTAAATAATGCTCTTGATACCAATTACACAATTAAACGACAAACTAATAAATAAAACAAAACATGCATATAAACCAAATACTTCTCCCCCTTTTGTCAATCATCAACAAAGGGGTCCAAGTAAAAACAAATCAATAAATTCTTCTCCCCCTTTTTGTTCGAAACAAAGAATCAATAAAGGGGTGACATCAAACAAATCAATAATAAGAATATATGTGATATACATTCATGAAGAGGAAGACGCTAAGTTAACTTCCCTACATATATGCATTACATGAAGAAAGGATGACAAGCCCTAATTCACATAACACAAAATATGCAATGCATAAGAAGAGATGTGAAGCTCCTCCTACACACGTGTATCGCATAAAGAAGAGTTGTCAAACTCCTCAATATAAGATACACTCAACATGAATCTATATGTAGAAGAGATGTTAAGCTCTCCTTGCATATATGCAATCATATCAAAAACATTTTTAATACTTCTTATTAAAAAATTTTGAATTTTCTCAATAAACAAAATTGATACCAATTAAAAATGTGTCAAAGTAGTGCATCTTGATACCAATTGAAAGGAAACATAAAAACATTGATACCAATTTTAAGAAAACAAAAGAAAATCTTGATACCAATTGAAAACATTCAAATAAACATCTTGATACCAATTTAAAGTATTATTCTTTTTAAACATATGATACCAAATTGAAATTATTATTTTCTATCATAAAGTAAGGGAGTGGAATACAAAACCCATGGTAAACCAAATATCAATTGAAAGATAAAATACAAGTTTTCTCCCCCTTTATGAAATACCAATTAAAACAATGTCTAAGCTTGTATTAGAATACCAATTGAAAACTAATCAATTGAAACATGATGATCATTAAAACTCAAGCTTAGCATAAACAATATATATATATATATGTATGAAAAATAGATACCAATCGAAATTGATACTATTTGAAGAGTAGGCATACATACATAAAAATATATATGAGTATACAAAAATGTCAATATTGATACCAATTGAAAGAATCCAATGATACCAATTGAAACAACAATAATATCAAAAGTATATCTCATATTTCCTATCCTCCCAATCATATTCAAGTTTAAAATGATTTTCACTATAAAGTATACATGAGCATGATTTCCCATCCAACCACCCTTAGAAGGTAGGGGTTTTCAAAAATAGGTTTGAAAAATATAGTATGTTTGAAAACTCTACCATAAAGAAGAATACCGTAACTAGTTAAATGGAAAAACTTGTAAACTAGTATGAAATCCTTCAAGCAAGGGATAAAACAAAATTGTATTTCATGAAAAACATGTAAATCACATGGTCACTAAACACTCAAAAACAATAAGGCACATATCATACTCATGAAAACAAAATCATGAGAAACCATAAATAAGGTGAGTGTACAAGATATTTGTGTAATACAAGGTCATGAAAATAGGCATTAAGCTCAATATTCCTTAAAACATGAAAAACATGAAAAACCAAATTTTCATTAAAAACAATTTATACTTCAAGGCATATGTATGTTGTGACAACACAAGAAGTATACATACATATCCCTAAACACAATTGAGTCCATAATAAAGATTTGCATGAAAAACAAATGACTCAAGGGGTATACATGTATATCTTAAGGTTTGGCAAAATAGACATATGCATGAAGTGAAACATAAACACATAAAAAATGGATAAAATATGAATACAAGTCAAATGCATGAATCATCAAAACTATATTATACTAGCACATCTAATGGGTACAAATAAGCGTTCAAGTACAAACATATAAAGATTTATTTATGCCCCACTATATGTACAAGTATATACCTAGTCTTAATGAAAACTAACATTTAAACAAGTAATCAAAACATGAAGCATAAAACAAGATATAAATTAACATGAAAAACATAAACATGATTATTATGTAAATGCACATGTTATTAGAGCTATGATAAACATGATGGCTAAACAATGGTGAGAACACAAAAATAATAGTCCATATTAAACATGGGTGTCTCAAAAGACTATACATGCATGTCAAGGGTCTAATAATCATGACATTAACATAATAATCTATAAACATCAAAGCATGCTATAAATAATGAACATGAAAGGCATGCAAAAATAAATAAGGAGTAAGAGATCGTTACCAAAACCTATGAGGCAACTCTCCATGACTCCAAAACAAGGTGGTCCTCCCACCAAACATCCCTTGAAAGTGATGCATCCAAATGATTTCCATGACACTCAGAACGCATCCACTCTAAGGTACCGCTACTCTCACATCATGTGAGAGCCCATACCTACATCATAAACAAGAGGGGTGGTCTTTGGTACCCACACTCTTTTGGGTCCATGGGGTTAGTACCTTCTCTAACCCAAACAAAATTAGTTGCTAAATTTGAAACATGTATTCTATCATAACAAAATTTAGCAAGGTGGCCCTTACGTCCACAATGTGTACAAGTGTACACATGCGCATACATGTGATGGGTGTAAACGTGAGGAGCATGTGTATGCCGTGGAGGGTGTGCATGCATAGATGGAACTTGTTTCTTTCGAAACAAAGATTCCAAACGTGTATGACCCACAACACATTGGCTCAAAGTGGAGCCCAAACAATCAATACTCTTCTTAAGCATAGATATATCATTTTCAATTAAAGAAGAGGTGTGACATGCAATAGGTGTACTAGGTGAAGCATGGCAAACATGTGCATCCATGTTATTTTGCAAAACAATATTTTTCTTTAAACAAACATCTAATTCATTTGAAATAGAAATTATTTTGTTTTTTAAGGAAACATTCTCTTTTAAAACAAAATCAACTTTTGAAGACAATTTTTCATTTTTCTTCAAAACAACATTGCAATCATTTTTAGATTTTAAAAATTCATTTTCTTTTAGAGCAAGGTTAGTTGAGATTTCAATGAATCCCTCTCATTAGAAATCTCCACTTTCTCTTGCAAAGCAATGTCAAGTCTAGAAAGCAAATTTTATTTTCATTATTAATGCCTAGACTTTTCTTTTTCAAAATGTTATATTTTTCTATTAATTTTTCACAAACTATAGATAGTTCTTCATTTAAATTGTTGGCATCAACATAATCATCACATGAAGAACTAGCATCATTAGCATCTAATTGAGATTTCGATTGTACCTCAAGGGAGTCACTCCCTTGGACCATGTAGCATTGAGACTCAGATTCTCCACTAGATTCCTCTTCGTGTTGGATTGGCATTTGAAGCTCGGAGGTGGTGGTTGTGGTCAACTTGTTGCACACTGCAAAGGCGGAATCAAGATTAGAAACATGCATAAGATCTTCTTTAGAAAGCGTGCTTCTAATGGCCTCAAGGGCTTGTGCATCGGCCCCTATATGATTGCTATTACCAAGATAGCATTTCTTGGTAGCGGCAAGGAAAACATGCAAACCTAGGGTCTTCAAATAGCTACTCATCATGGTCTTCCAAATATCAAGTCTAGAAATGTCAAACATAGGAGGGCTATCCATGAGGGCAAACTAAATGTGTGCAAACAAATGTATGCAAATGCAAATGGTAGATTAGCAAACAAGGATCTTACTCCTAGGTTGTTAAACCTAAGTATCAGGAGCGTAGGCTCTGATACCAATTGAAATCACCTAGAGGGGGGCTGAATAGGTGATATGGCTAATCTAGAAACTAAATGCAGAAGCTAAAACTAATTTGCAACTACACTTAATACAACCAACTAGTGTAGCCGAATTCCCTGTGAAGGGCTCTGGACTAACTCCTCTTGATTCCCCTAGATAAGGGTTGAGGTGCTATATGAAGCTCTTGTGGTTAAGTATAAGTGAGGCACACACAAACAAGCCAAGCATATAAGGATGATAAGCAATATGAAACAATGCAAGGCAACACAAGCAATGTGAATGATATGAATGATGAAAGATGCTATGCACAAATAAATGAGAGAGTTAGAGAGACAATGGATCAAACGCAAACACAAGATATGTTCCGAGGTTCGAGCCCCTAGCTCTACGTCCCCGCCTTCACCGAGAAGGATTTCTAATCCACTAAGGAGTACCGAACTCCTCTCTCAACCTTACAATGCCACCGAGGCAATAGAACCACAATCCACCTCTACCGAAGAGGGATAAGGCCCGTAGCCAACAACCAAACTCCACCTCTCACTAGAGGGAGCAAACCAACAATCTCAACCTCTACCAAAGAGGGAGCAACCCAACAATGAAAGGGGTTAACAACAAGTGATCCAAAAAGACCACAAACTCAATCTCTTTTTTCACAAAAAATATGATCTTATAGAGAGGATAGAATGATAGCTCAAGTGTGAAAATCAAGGTGTTTTGGAAATCAAATAACAAAGAAAAATCCTTGGGAAAACACTTGCAATATGATAGAAATGAAGATCTAAAGCAATATCCCAAAAACCTATTTTTCTTTGAATTTTCCAAACCCTTGAAAAGCAATAAAGATGAAATCTTTAAGCTCTTAAACACTTTTAAAAATTTGTTTTTAAAACCAGAGAATAGGAAAATTTTTTCTCTCAAAAACCTTGGCTAAAATCCCAAAGTAATGGGGTTTATATAGGCCAAAAATAAAAACTAGCCGTTGGCTGAATTCTCAGCCAAAAGCGGCTGGCGGTCGACCGCCCGGTCGACCGCCAACAGTCATAAATATGACCGTTGGAGCAGCCCGGTCGACCGCAGATTTGCAGAGAGCAAAGCTCTCTGTCCGGTCGACCGCCCGGTCGACCGGCCCAGTTGTTTGGCCAAACGTGCACAAGGCTGTGCACGTCGGTCGACCGATTGGTCGACCGGCTCTGGAATACGGTCGACCGGCACGATCGACCGCCAAAGCCTGGCAGCCAAAATTTCTGTGTCAGAAAAACAATTTAAAAATATTCTTAAAAATACTTAAAAATCTTCTAAAAATCCTCAAAAATAGTTTTAACATTTTACATTGATATATAAACATGTGATAAAAATTTCAACTCAAATATCAAGCAATTTGAACTATTTTTGTGTCTTGCAAATATTATCAAAAACCAAAAACTGTATTTTGTCAAACTTGGAATTTTCAATAGGAAATCTGATTTTCTCTAAAACTCATAGAAATACAAAAACATGATATTTGAACATTATTAGGCATGTTGCATATGGACATAGGTCCAATATACAAGAAACAAATATATATCATAGTTTTTGTCTTTAATTCCAAAATAATGTTTTGTTAAAAAAAATACCAAAACATAAAACACATGAATAGGTATGTCAAACTAAGTTTGTATAAGTCATGAAGCATGTATGTATATCGAACACATCTAATATACATAAAAACAAAGTAAACTTGTTTTGATCTACTATTCATGAAAAACAATATCCATAAAACTTGTGTGTATTGTGCACTTGAGCATATCAACTAACTAATCTTTACACATGGATCTAAACACACTAAACTAGGATACCTAAGTCTTCTTGACGATCTTCATCTTCAAGTCGACTCGATCCAAAACGTGATCCACGAGCGAGTGCAATGAATGATCTTGAAGCTCGGACTCTGGAATCACCATGTGAAAGCTTCCAAACTCCTCTTGTTGAAGCAATCGCCAACTAATATCTTACTAAATGATCTGAAACTAAAATCACAAGATTATTAGTAAACATAACTACATGAGTTAATCATCATCAAAACTAGAGTGGAGGGCCTCTGGGCCAACACAAACATCGGAAAAGGAAAATGAGAGAACCTTTTTCCTTTTCTCTTTTCCCTTTTACACAATCACTTCCTCACTTTTAGAGTGCCACAGTTAATTTTGTGGTCATGTAAATCTCATTTATAATAATTTGTAACTCAAAACAGTTAATTTTGTGATCATGTAAATCTCACTTACATTTTAATTACAATTTAATTTATATTTTAATTAATTTATATTTTAATATTATTTTACGGTTAACTTTGTGCTCAATTTTTTTACTTTCACTTTTATATTACCATTCAAGTAACAGAAAAGACATAATATTTTTTAAATCACAATTCTTAATAATATTCAAATACCGAAAAGCTCACTGAACAATTCTCAAGTTTAAAAAAAATTATTACTACTTTCTTAATAAGAATTTCGCTCCCACCTCTGACCACACCGCCCTCAAAGCAAAAAGCTTCTAATTTTCCTCCCACAATCCAAACACGCCGGAAACAAACACGCCAAGAGCTGCTACACGCACGGAAGTTCAACCCCAACCAACAGTAATCACCGAGGTATAATTCGCCCCCTGTCAACCGACCAGTGCCTCGCTTTACCCTTTTCCCATGATTCCCCTCTTCTTCTGAGCTCCAAAACCCTTAATTAAGAGATCATGAGCTTGGAGCCCTTCAACAGGTACTGTGCTACTCTCTTCCAGATTGCTCCTTTTGATCTCACCCTCCTCTTCTTCTCTCATGCTTTTCCTTTGTTCTTAGGTTGGTGAGGCTCGCTGCTCGAGCTTTCTACGATGACATCACGATGAAGGGCGACAACCAACCCAAAACCGGGCGTGGAGATAACAGAGGCATGGCTGTGGTAGTGCTCGATGCTCTTACTAGGTACATATTCAGTTGAACTGGATAACTTCTCGGGGAAGATTTCAATGTGCTTAGAAAATCAAGTTAAAGTTTGAAAATTTGAAGTGATTGTTTAGTTTTGGGGTGGGGCTTTGATTGGTTATGGCTGGAAAAGAGTCAATAATTGGCTTTGATGATTGGTTACAACTTTTGACTAGAAATTTGGCTGAAAATATTACTGGAAGTTGAGAAATTTTCTATGGCAATTGGCTAAATTGGGGGATTTCTGCTGAACTTAGAAGTTGATGAAGTAAAGTATATTTGGGTCATGTTGAACTAGAGTTCCGCTAATTGAGTAGAAATTATACAACCATTGATTGAACATTTGAATAAAGTGAAACGCTTCTTACTGGATGATCATGATAACTCAAGACCAATGATTACATGGATATTTATAGTGTCAACATAGGATTGTTTCAGTTGTGCACCTAGATACTGCTTTGCCCATCCAAAACCTGTAATGTGCTTGTTTCAGCAGATACTCTTCAAAATTGATTGAGTAATAGTTTATCCTTTATTATGGAAATACTTTCCTATGTTGGGTTACTTGAGTATATGAAGAAACTTAGTCGATTGATTTGATATGTGGGTTTCTTTTGTCTTTAATGCGACTTCTTCAAGACATTTACAGTATTTTTGTAAAACAAGCTGCATTTGTGTTTGAGTTGCTGACTTGCAGATTTCGCTCAATAATTTCACGATTAGATGGTTAAATGCTGCATAGCATAAGAGACTCTTAAAAGACACTGGTTACTTGTTGAAGTGATGTCTCCTAGTACTACTCTTTTCGCTTGTTCATTTGGGTTTATAGTACACCTTCTCGTAATCCCATCTGTAATTTGGTTACCATTAACAAAGTCCTTTAGAGGGAAGGCTTGTGTTAAAAACATACTGAGCTAGTAATTTTCTAGCAACAGCTCTAGTTTCTTGTCAATTATTGTCTGGCATGTTAAAGTTTTCTTTTTTGCTTGAGAACCTTTTTGACTTTCCATGCAAGTTTTTAAATGTGATGAGTTTCTAGGATTGAGTAATGCATTGCGTATTTTTTCAAGCATTTTCCTACCCAAAATCTCATTTTTTATAGCTTAGTACCTCAGGCGCCAATGGGTCAGAGAGGAAGATTTAGCCAAGGCTTTGAAGTTGCATTCAAAACAACTTCGTCGTACTTTAAGATTTTTTGAAGAAGAGAAGCTAGTCACCAGGGATCATCGAAAGGAGGTCAGTTATCAATCATTGATTTGCATCTGCAGGCAGTTTTCTGTATATGATATTTACTTGCTTATATAACTCCCTTGTTCAAATATAAATGTTATATATGATCGACCTTCATGTTTCCTGGTCACTTTCAAGGCATCTCTGTGATTTATTCTTACATTTTAATAGTGGAAGTTACATTTTCACGCCATAATAGAGGAACTGATAATATCCACCGACAGTGACTAAATCAGAGAGATATCATACCGTTCCCGGCCCCTTTATTTTTCTATTCCCTCTGTTTCCCTGCATCTAGTTATATAGGTTTTGTTTTTTAAGATACTCATATTCTGGAAAGCATGCTTACATGTAAAGTCATACATCTAAAATATGTTACTATCAGTTAATTATGTTGAGAAGCTTGTAAGCATGTTTATCAGGATCAGCCCACACAGGATTAAGTTTTTTTCACCATTTAAATTTTAGCATGCCATATAACTTGAAGATATATTTGGATCCATAGTTAATCATTACACAGTTTTGTAACTTTGAACACATTGTTACATGCTTATATTCTTATAGAAAACTAACTTTGCACAAAATAACTTCTTTCTGACAAATCTGTCCAGAATCATACCTTCTTTTTTTCTATAAAATATCTGTCATATTAGGACACCTATATCCATACCCTTTATTGAGCCAAACAATATGTTGATATCCATCACCACCACCAAAAAAGCCTTTCTCCCAAATTGTTACAGGGATCCCTGTTCTCCATTCAGCTTTGTCAAGGGCCACCTTCATGTGCCTTCAGGTCAACCCGTAATCCTCCTTGCCCATCAGTCATACCACTCCTGACTGATGCATCAATCTCACCTTTTATTTATTAAAACCAGTTGTGTTTCTGTATTTAGGATTTTTTTAAGAAAACATAATGGAGTAGGCATATTGTTTGAGTTTTTTTATTATCTTCTAAATACCATATAAAGGAAATTCACTCTTTAGTGGCTACTCTGCATTGCCTTTTTAACCATTCATTTCCCACTATTTACAAAGAAATCATATGTATAATAATAAATATTAGTACATTGTTATTCCCCTAAAAAAAGTACACATTGTTATTCCAACACAAGCCACTCCACATTTGTTATGCTTTGATCTCTGATAATTTGACACAGTTGAAAGTATCTCACGTCTCTGAATAATCAAAAGTTGATCGTAGACGTATATCATCTCTTCACATAAAAAAACAGAAAAAAAGGGAAAAGGGGGGGGGGGGGGGGGGGGGTGTTGGTGGTGCTGGGGTAAAGTCAAGAATAACTTTAACAAAAACTATTTAGAATTATGGATTACTGTTGTACTACCATGTCTAGATTAAAGCTCTTGCTGTTGGAATCCTGAGACTTTAAAGGGTACTAGCTGTGTCACAACATGCACATCCTAGGATTATTTAGAGTGATTGAACTATAGGATCCATATTAGTATCTTTGAAGTACATTATAACAGCTAGTAGCATGAATATCTTGCCTGATAGGCTATTGTGCCTTCAAGAGAAACACATTCAATGAAAGCACTTCCATGTTGATTCTACCTTTTCATCGAGGATTGCGGCAATGATCGCTGAAAAGTTGTTGGAGATAAACTTAGGACATGAATCTGGCATTGAATCCCAACGGTTCACTCCTGAAGAAACAATCACTCTCGGGTTACGGACAACCGTGTTGAATCTCATTATGATTTATCATCTATTGGAGGATGAAGAATTGGAGGTTGAGATAATCACCTTGATTCTTTTCCATCTTCCAAGAGTATCGGTTTGTTAGAGAAGTCATGTAAAAACAACATGAACAAAATGAACCCATTGGCACATAGATTGGTGTTTTGAAAATGTGTTTTGATGAGGGACTATTGGTCCCAACTCCCAAGTGTAATAATACTCTTCAATTCATGAGATCACTTGGCAGCCTATAACCAGACCTAATGGTGGGACCTTAAAATCTAAAGCAAAAAGTTTATTCTGGTGAACTTTTGGTAAACTTTCCGTAGCTGACCAGTTTTCTTGTGGTCATTTTGATGCTCTAATTTTTTTTTTTTTTTTTTTTTTTTTTTTTTTTTTTTTTTTTTTGCATTGCCAGACAGTTGATTTCTTAATATACTTCTTGTGAGCGCACTCAATCTGGTACTAATGCCTGTCTTTTAATTCTTATTATGGTGAAGCTTGCTTCCTTCAGCTGAATGATCAAATGTGGCTTCCAGCACTCATTTTTTTCTTGGTTTAATTTGTCTAATTGGTATCCATATTTTTGTAGTCTGCCAAAGGTGCAAAGGTATTCAGTGCAGCAGTTGCTGCGACTGCTGATGGTCAACCAATAACTAGAGAGGGTGAAGAAAAAATGAAGTTGCATACCCATTCTTATTGCTGCTTGGATTATGCACAGGTTAATTTCTATATGCTGTGGTATCACATACTTATTTATGTGCTTCTGTTCTTCCGGCAAATCTCGTATATTCTGATAATTCTTGAGATGTTTTGGTAGCATTCAGGCTGTTCTGCTGTAGCACATGTTTTCTTGTAACTGTAAGTGCATTATAAGGTATCAAGAAAGGGAAGCACAAAGTTCTTTTCTGGGTGGGGGAACCTTATAAAATATTGTGCTTATTAGTCGAGGTTCCTGACTGCTAGAGGTTTCTTTGGAACCAAGTAATGGGGAACCAATTAGCCAAATTATGAATTAAAGTTGGTGTGTTCAGCTGTAGCAGCAGTAACCACTTCTTCATGGCACTTCAAACACGATGGTTTAGGCATGCCACCTTGAGACAGTACTCAAAGACTATTTCTCAGTAGTCTTGACTTGTTTAGAGCCAATGTCGACAGCGCACTATGAGAAACTATCAATTACTACATGTGCGCTTTGGTAAATCTAACTGTGTTGAAACAATGATGTGCACATATGCTTATATATTTATTCCCTGTGAACCTTAAGTGAAAGTGGTCGATTCATGAAAAAAAAATCTGTCTATTTGTCATGTTCGCTGCGCGCAAACAAAGGTTGATGAGGACATCACACCAGTTGCTGGTTGCTTTTATGCCTCAGTTTTTTTTGAATTTAGTGTTTTCTTTTATTGTGTTTTAGTATCTCATCGGTTATATCCGAGAACTACACTTTTGTAAAGCCTATAAATAGGCCCCCTGAATTCTTTATTCAGTAGACAATGAATAAATTAAAATTTTTCCGGTTTAAATTTTTTGAGCCTTAAGTTCTTCATATTGGATATGAAGCCCGTGTTGTAAGGAGGGCGAAGCTCGTGGTGCAAGGGGTGTAAAGCCCAAATTTATCCTTTTCTTGAGCCTAATTCCCTTTCTATTTCTTCTTCTCAAAATCTTAATTTCTCTTTAATTTGAAGGTGATTGCGATCCATCCTATATTACATCAGTTTAATATCAGAGTTTTAGTTCAACCCCCTTCAAAATTTACTCTTCTCCCCTAAAATCCTAGTTCTAGATCTTAAACCCTAGATTTAGAACAAATCCAAAAAATTTACTGTAGCAAGATTCTACAAAGTTCCTTCGAAACCCCCCAAAAAATCCAAATCCATACTGTACATTTTCTCCAAAAATAAAAAAGTCCTGTTCATCACAATCTCCGTTGCTCAGAACGTGGCCACCCTCTCTCTCAGTTGTCCTCCTTCCACTTCATCGTCTTCATCTAACTTCTCTTTTGTCTTCCTCCCCAAACCCATCAACAGCTCCCTGCATTACCGCTCACCAACTCCCTCAGATATCAAGAATTCAACCTCTCAAGATCCAACACCCCATGGCAAGGTCCATCCCTACTCACCAACCCCCACCGCACCGCCACCGCCACAGCCACCGCCAACCTCAAGAACCAACCTCATCGTCAACATCCAAGCTTGCCGAAGGCTCGTGGTCACACCTAAACCTTGTCGCAGTCCTCTTTCTCGACTTCGTTGAACTACTTCACCATCAACGAGATCTACATCGCCGCCGCCTCGAGAGCTTGTTCAGCTATACATGCCGGATCTACCTCACCATCGGATCCACGTCAACACCGGATCTACCTCACCACCTCCTCACGCTGGATCTACCTCACCACCTGACCTACCTTATCACGGATCTACCTCACCACCTCGACGCCCACGCCGACGAGTCTCGATTCCCATCGGAGCGTTTATCTCCGCCGCCATCACATGCCTTTACTGTCGCCTCTCATCTTGTTGGGTTCATCGATCAGCAGTCCAGAAGAAGAAAGTGATGGGTATATTCAGTTGGGTTTAAGTTTTCAAATTCGATTGAACTCGACCCGACCGACTGTGGACCCGACCCACTACGAGCTGGTTGTTTGAGCCGATCCAGATCGGCTTAGCCACTGACATCAATGGTGTCCCTACTGACATCATTGGCTAATTGAGCCGACCTCGAACTGTATCCGAGCAGCCAATGATCGGCTCCAGCCGAGCCGAGCCGATCCGATCTGGAGTTGTCGACTTAGACCGAGTCGATTCAGAGCTGCGGCTCAACCGAGCCGACTCGGAGCAACTCGACTTAGCCGAGTTGACTCGGCGGGTCGACTCAGTACTGAGTTGAGCCGAGTTCAGTTCAATTGCAGATCAGTTCTTTCGGAAGCCATTCTGAGCTCATTTCAAGCCCGGATATAGTCATTTTTGAAGCAGCAGATTAATGAAGATCAGTACTACACGTCTACAACCTTCACACCCAGGTTAAGCTTTGGTCGTCTTTCAGATTCAGTTCAGCAGATCAGCGCATAACAGTCCACGCCATTTTTCGCCCGTTTGGAGTCCATTTCGAGCTTTGTTCGAAGTGTTGGGTCCGTAACTGAGTTCCAGAGCCAGAGAAAAGATTTTACAGCATTGGGACAACAGAAAGGCGTTAATTCTTGGGTAACTTCTGATCTTTATACACTAAAAGTTTATTTATGAAATTTTACTTTTGTGAAAGATGTATGAATATTGAGGCTGATGAGAAGAAAGTTGAACGGTATATGTATGCGGCTATCTCATATTTTTGAGGTTCTAGTGACTCTTATGAGTATAAAATTGGGAAATCATCTTGTAGATTTCTTCAGAGTTATTTCTCCCTGACGGAGCAGATGAGTTGCTATGCCCAAGTGAAGCTAGGTGGAGAAGTTTATTGGTGGTGGACTGACAATCATAGACTCTGTCGATGCTGGTTTATCTTACATGATTTTCTTCGTACTCGGTATGCTCCACATCTTCATGTATCTGAGGCAGATTGCGAAGAGCCTAATGTTGAGCATAAGCCCGAACTCGAGGGACCACAGTTCAATGATCTAGTCGCTGAATGTAAGATCCTAACTGTCATGAGAAAGATTCTAGAAAGCATGACTGCAAAGGTTGTTGTAGATCCTGAACCTCCAGTCTTTGTCGAGATAAAAGTTGTCAAGGAATCAAAGCCATAGCTAAAATTTGTTGAAGATCCAAAATCAGAGCCAGAAGTTGCTGGGTTGGTGTCACTGTAAGAAGAGATTTCCTCACAATCCACAAAAGTCGAATAGTTCCCTATTGAGACCCTTGTAGATCTTCTAGCAGAGCCTACCACGAAGCTAGTACCATCTTTAGCAGTTATGATAGTCTCATTATTCTTGAAATCGCCTAATGTGTACAACCCATTGCAGATCTTTCTCCAGGAGACTGTTTCACAGGAGATTGGTACCTTGATATGTGAGTTAGATTTCAGTGGAGCTGAGTTGTCTTGTTATATTGCATGTATCTTGTTCGAGCTCCCATTTACGACAACTTGTTTGTCATGGAAGCCAGTTCTACCTCCACTACCTTGATCTCGATGTGATGCACTAGTGCTGATTCCTCAACCACCACCGTGGCCCGTTTGAGATGCTTCATGAGGGGAGCCCTCACTCGATAGAGTCGAATTTCTCTCACCCTGGGGGACATGATGAGGACATCACATCAGTTTCTAGTTGCCTTTATACCTTAGTTTATTTTTGAATGTAGCATTTTTTTTTACTGTGTTTTAGTATCACATCAGTTATATCCGGTAACTGTACTTTTATAAAGCCTATAAATAGTTCCTCTGACTTCTTTATTCAGTAGACAATGAATGAATTAAAACTTTTTCAGTATAAATTTCTTGAGGCTTGAGTTCTTGAGATTAAGTGTGAAGCGTGCAAGGGGTGCGAGGCCCAAATTTATTCTTTTCTTAACCTTAATTCCCTTTCTATTTCTTCTTCTTGGGATGCTAATTTCTCTTTAATTTGAAGGTGATTGTGATCCATCCCGTATTACATCAAATGTACTGCACGATTATTTTGCAAACTAGTTTTAAACTTATAAAAATGCATGTGATGAGGCTTAGCTGAAATGACAGTGCTACTAAATGTAATGTGTGATTTAATATACCAGTGATTCGTATATTTTAGCAGGTAGCTAAACCTGGCTTAACCCACCACTTAGATATGGTTTTTTTGAATTCAAGTTAAATCTAGTCAGTTCTGTCCCCTTCAGTTGAACTAAATTTTTTTTCACTTTGTTTGACTGGTTAGTATTAGTTATTGGACAGTTTGACATTTAGTATTTAGAGGAGAAGTTCTAATATAAATATTATATATTAATTATTACTAATCAATTTTTGGGGACATGTTAAGATAATATAGTTCAGAATTTTATGGGAAAATTGATATAGTGGAGCGATTTTTATGGGAAAATTGATATAGTTCAGAATCTAGTTCAGAATTTTATGGGAAAATTGATATAGTGGAGAGATTTTATTTCTGCTAACAACACTATCATTTTTATAGTAATTATGGAAGAAAGTTTAAGATGAGCATGATAATCCATAATAACTCAATTGCTATGGGAGGAATTTTAGTTAAGAGAGTTTGGTTCTGAATAAGTTTGCTTAAATCTTATGAGAAGCCGAATAACTATAGGAGGAACTTTAATAATTACGTACGAAGGGTGAAACAAACTTTACGAGAAAAGTTTGAATGAATTGCATATGTGAATTATTTTGAAGTAATTTTATTTGTGAGGTTTTAGGATACTTTGGTTCAAAAGTTTATGAGGCTGTAAATGAAATTGTAGTACATTGCTACTAACTAAATTATCATTTATAATATTTGGAGAAAGGAAAATTAGGACTAGTGTGATATATTGATATGTGAATTTTTATTTTGGGGGGAGAGAGATCAAGATAACTTCATTACTAATTTTAGAAATCAGACTAACTATTTACATTCATATATGAAGGATGATAGGAATGCTAAAGATGAGAAATATTACTACACATGTATGATTCTATGAATAGAAATTCATAATAGTAATTTCTATAGGACAATTTTAGCATTCACGCCATAATTTTGGGATTATTGTCATATGTGAATTATGCAGGTGAAGAGAAGTTTAGAATTTGTTTGTTTGTTTCTCGACTTTCAGGGGGCCTGATGTAGATTTCAGGAGTTAGAGGAGTATCATGTATGATTAATGTAGGAGAAATTTTAGAAAAGTTCCTTCAAACATTTATCAGGGCGCCAAATTCCTGGGCAACTATCAGCAGGAATGCATTTTAGTACATGTATGTGATAATAGATAATTTGTATTTCTTATTTCTTTTTGTTTTTATTGAATATATTGAGTGGTACTTTGAGAGAATCTGCATGACGACAAGAAGCATTTAGATAGCTTTTGTGGAGATGCTGTAACTGGTGCCTTTCACCTTTATGATGTTTCCTTCTGATTGCTGGTTATCCATAATGGAATCCTCTTTCTTATATTGAAGCATGTACAATGAACTCCTGGCTGCAGATATATGATGTTGTCAGGTACAGAATGCATAGAATGAAGAAAAAGCTGAAGGATGAGCTAGACAGCAGGAATACCATTCAAGAATATATATGCCCTAATTGTGGGAGAAGGTATAGTTATGATAAACTATTTATATATTTTTTATCATAAAGCTGAATTTTATGATATGTAATCTTATTGATGAATGTATAACATTTATATACTCAGATTTTCAGCTTTCGATGCTCTTCAACTTTGGAGCCAAAATGATGAGTATTTTCACTGCGAAAATTGCAATGGTGAACTTGTTGCCGAGAGCGACAAACTTGCTGCTGAAGAACTGGGAGAAGGAGATGATAATGCTAGAAGGCGCCGACGAGAAAGTTGAAGGACATGCTTCAGAAGATGGAGGTTTGAATATATAGTGCAACTTCTTTTGTTTGTATTTCCAACCTCTCAATCAATGTTGTAAGTTAGCGATAGCGTAAAGTGTAGCGCTGCACCTCCTAATTGCTAAAAGTGGAAATAGCGTATGGTGAAGTCATAAGCTACGAGGTATTTTATTTTTTATTTAAAAAAATATAAAACAGTCCTAAATAAAGATAATGAATAGGAAAAGTGTTCTAAAAATATTAAAAAAAATAAAAACTACCACCACACATATTTTTAATATATGAAAACAATTAAAACTACACATAAAAATGGAAACACAATCTATAGAACCAATAATAATCAGCAATGATCAGAAGCCATCCAACATCTAACTTTAATATTATAACAAGAAATAACTCACGTATGATTCACCATTATTCTGCTAACCGAGCAATGTGGAAGTAGGAAAGTAGTTGTGTGTTTCTGTAACCAAACTCTCGAGTGTCAATTGAGGCCCATCAACGTTGATCAATGTCAAAGAGGGGCGTTCTCAAAGATTGAGGTCTTTTGGTAGAAGATTAGAACTCGCCGTTAAAGATTAAGACTCCCTGATGGGTCCTTAAGGTTCCATTGAAATCTCTTGCCATTGAAGATGAGGCTTCATCACTTAAGAGAGGAGAGAGCCCTAGCTGATTGATTTAGGTATGTTAAGAAAGCTCCCCACGCACCCACTTAAGTCAAGTAATAAAAAAAGAAAAATTAAATATCGTAGCGTGTTCACTACGCTATAGAAAAGTGTACATAGCATATGCTATTTTAAGATAACAAACAACTCATTGTTTCTTAGCTATTTTAGAGCGATACATCATGTAAGGAGGGCTTCGCTGCAAATCTAGCCTTTTTAGCTGCGAATTTAGTTTTTGTCAAATTGGTTTCAATAGTCCATCATTATTTATCTATTCTTTGTGTATTTATATAATGTGATAAACTGGGACAAAAAGTCTGTGTAACTTTAAAATAATACTTTGGATTGTTAAATATTTGCTCGCGCTTAAGCCCACATCTGATTAATGTGTTTAACCTTTAACATTTTGGGAATATGCAATGCAGAGCTAGTAATCATATTTAAATAAGCACCCTTTTATAATTTAATGACTTTGATGTTTAACAATTTATATTTGATTACGCATAAACATTTTTGGAGTTTGGAATTTTTTTTGGGTGCAAACTTTTGATCCAAGTGCAGATCTCAATTTCCAACATCTATATGAATTTAGATGTCCATGGTGGTATTCATTTTAAAAAGAAAGGTGATGGTGTTATTAAAGCCTCTACTTTGTACGCAAAAGTTTTTGCTGTCTTGTGTATCTCATTGTCTGCATAAGAAACATTCTTGTTAGAAGTTTACGACCCTTTATCCAACTGTTGTTGTGTAATAAATCAATTAAGAAAGACTATTCTGTAAAAGTTTATATATATTATTATAATAAAAGGAGATGAGCTGAGAGATACCCATCCATCTAATTCTCTCCAATTCATCTCTAATCCAGACTCTGATTATCATGGTATCAGAGCCATGATCCAACCTTAGCCCTAGATTAAACCTAACCCTTCTTCCTCGCATTTATCCCCAAAATCCCCAAATCCACATCATGACTACACCGCATCCCGACCTCGACATCAACATTGACTTCATCAATAGATCTCACTGTCGACTTCGACCACGACCTCAGATATTGATGACGATCTCGTCTTCGTCCACACATCCTGACCATGACTTCAGATTTCACTGCCGACCTCATCTTCATCCCCACATCCCAACCACGACCTCGGATCCCGTCGCCGAACTCGTCTCCTCCTTGCATATTGATCACGACCTTAGATTTTGTCGCCGACCTCACCTACATCCTCTCATCCTCACATAAGTCCATTTTTGACAGCGGATCTCGACTCCGACTGTCGATTCTGACCATGACTCCGACTATGGCTCCGACATCCGACACTTCATCTTTTTATCTTTATTGAAAGTGTAGCATCCTTAAAAAATTACTGTTTGTTGTTTCTCTCTGCAGCAGACAAGTAAAAGGAATGTCTTTCCTTTTTCTTTGTGTAGTTGTGTAAGGGGGTTGATGAGAGGTTTGATGGAAGATGTGTTTGAGCTATATCTGTGAGTTTGAAAAGTTGTGTACTTTTGAAGTACTTTGTATTAGGAGGATTCTTGAGTTTTAGCTGTAATGGGTGGCTGGTTGCTAGGAGATTATGAGTATGACGGATTTGGCGAGTATGACAGAGTCAGCAGAGCCCAGCCAATTGTTTCTTAGTTTATTACTAGTAAGACCACTGATAGGAAGTTGAAAGTGGATACTATTTACAATAAGGAAGATTGTTGAAATTAATTTAACTAGTCAAGAAAAAGAGTCATTTGTACAGCGGTCCTCCTAGTTTTAAGGCGGATAAGTGGGAGCGAGAGGATGCTGCTTTCTTTGGTCAGTTGTTGAATATCATGGAGTCGAAAATACAGGATTTGGTAATACATACGTCGACATTGAAGGAAATGTGGAACTTCTTGAGGAGTTATATCAGGGAAGAATAATGTTAATAGAACTTTTGACATCATTCAGGAGATGTTCCTGAGTAAGAAAGGCAACAAAACCTTGTCCCAACACTATGCAGACTTCAAGAGTTTATGATGAGCTGAAGGTATTATTTCCCATCTCCCAGAATGCGAAGAAGATGCATAAGCAGTGGGACCGGCTAGCAGTTCTGACTTTCCTAGGGAGTTTGCCACTGCACGACCACAAGTGAAGTTGACTCTGTACCAGAGACATCGATTTCTTCAAAGTGTCTCACATAGGAGGAATCACATAATCATGTTGCGAACGAGTCCTATGTACTTAGCTTTAGCTATTCAATAGAGGCAGTTTATAGCTCCTGGTGTCAAGGAGGCTGTTTTGGCTGTGGCAGGGGAGATTTTGGCCGATGAGGCTATTTTGGTGGTGGTAGAGGAGATTTTAGTCGCGGAGACCGTTTTGGTGATAGAGGGAGAGATTTTGGTCGTGGAGGAAATGGAGGAGCATAGAATTGGCAACAAGATATGAAGACTTGCTATAACTATTAGAAGGTTGGACACATGAGAAACATGTGTCATAAATTATACGACAAGACCTCCGAGTTGATCAGTTTGCTCATGTGGCCTACGCATATAAGGGACAAGTTCCCTCAAGTTCCAGGAGCATACTTATGTCAGATGAAGAGTTTAAAAAATATCAGATGATCCAGCAGTTTCAGGCTATATAGATCACATCATCTTCATCCACGACTACCTTGTCTACTACATTTTTCACTTCGGGAGCTGTTAATACTTGGATCATTAACACTGTATCATCTGATTACATAACGAGAAGCTAAGATATTCTGCATGATTTGTCTTCACCTTTATCACTTTCTATAGTAACTTTAGCAAATGGTACTACGTCTCGTGTTGACAGTGTAGTTATTGCTAAAGTTACTGCTTTGTTACCTTTGTTATATGTCTTTTACATACCTAAGTTTTCGTTTAATCTATTATCTATCAGTATTACCTTTGTCATCTGTCTTTTACATGCATAAGTTCCATTCAATCTATTATCTATGAATAAACTTACACGATCCTCAAATTGTTCGGTGTCGTTCTTTCCTGATTTTTGTGTATTTCAAGAGTTTGGGACATAGAGGATGATTGGCATATGACGTGAATATGGAGGTCTATATCACCTGGAGACTAGTGCCAGTTCAGTTGCAGACGTTAGCTTAATTTTTTTTGCGAGATTTACAGCATCGTTTGATCATCCTACCTTGCAAGTTTTAAAGAAATTAATTCCTGAGTTAGGTCAAGTGTCATTTCTTGAATGTGAGTCATGTCAAATGAGTAAACAGTATTATGTGCATTATCCATTAAGAGTCAATAATGAGAGGGTAGATCACCCTTTTGAACTTATTCATTATGATATTTTGTCCTGTTAGTTCAACACTTAATTTAAAATATTTTATTATCTTTGTAGATGACCCTTCTCGTGTGACATGGTTATATAAAAATCGTTTCAGAGGCTATCTCTCATTTCAAACTTTCTGTAATGAAATCAAGAATCAGTTTGGTATATCTGTTCATACTTTGCGGTCTGATAAAGTGAAAGAATTTCTTACCTTATCTTTTATGCATTTCATGTTTGATACTGGAATTAGTCACCAAACCTTTTGTCCTTACACTTCACAACAGAACATGGTGACTGAATGTAAAAATCATCACTTGCTTGAAATACACAAACTTTGTTAAATTCCCAAACACTTCTGGGGGATGCAGTTCTTGTAGTTTGCTATCGATTAACTACGTGTCTTCTATAGTTCTTGATGATCACATTACATATTCTGCTTTCTCAAACATTACTTGTTTTCTTTACCTCCTAGAATTCTCAATTGTGTATGTTTTGTTCATGATCATAGTATCAATTGCATCAAACTGGATCCTAAAGCTTTCATATGTGTCTTTTTGGGTATTCTAGAGGTCAAAAAGGATATAAATGCTATTGTCTCAGTTTGTGATCTCAGCAGATGTTATGTTTTCCAAGTCCATAGCATACTTTAATAAAGAGATCTTCAAGAGTACATCATTAGAACCAGAAGACGATTTCATATACTTTTTAGGAAATTCATCATTTTTATATGTCAATGTGGATCGTATGCCTCAAAGATATGAACAAGTGTATACTAGACATGCCCAATCCACTATTGATGTGTCAGTTGTTCCTGTATCTTTGATCACTGAGACGATATCAGGTGAAAATGTTGCTATTCCTTCTCCTTCTGTTGATATTGATTCTCAATCTGATCTTGATATTCCTATTGCTCACCATAATGGAAAAAAGAATTGCACTCTATATTCACTGTATAACTTCTTGTCTTATGCACATTTTTCACACAATATCGTGCTTTTGTTTCCTCCGTTGATTCTTATCCTATTTCCATGTCTGTTTCATATGCCATGTCAAATTCAGGTTAGCGGGCATCGATGGAAGATGAGATGCATGTCTTAGAGCAAAATGAGACCTGAGAACTAGTTTCACTCCTAATTGGGAAGAAGGCAGTTAGATGTTGGTGGGTCTGTACTATTAAACTAAATCCTGATGGAACTTTAGCTTGTCTTAAGGCTCGTTTGATGGCGAAAGGATACTCCCAGACATATAATGTAGATTACCATGACACATTCTCTCCAGTAGCAAAGATCACTTCAGTTCGACTGCTTATTTCACTTGCTGCTATACATCATTGGACTCTACATTAGTTAAATATTAAGAATACATTCTTCCATGACATTCTTGATGAGAAAGTTTATATGGAGCAACTACGAGGGTTTGTTGCTCAGGGAGAGTATGGGAAAAGTCTGTCGTCTACAAAATTTATTTTATGGCTTAAAACAATCCCCTCGAGCCTGGTTTAGGAGATTTAGTTCCGTTATTCAGTAGTTTGGTATTCGTCGTTCTCAGAAGGATTACTCGATTTTCTTTCACATCCATCAGGGAAAACGTATTCTCTTAGTGGTCTAGTGGATAATATTGTGATTAAAGAGATGATGTTCAGGGGATTAGTGATTTAAAGTCACATTTACAACAGAAGTTTCAGACCAAAGATCTGATGTCGCTACAGTATTTTCTGAGGATTGAAGTAGCTAGATGTAAGAAGGAGATCTCACTTTCTCAGCGGAAGTATGTATTAGATATATTATCAGGAGCATGTATGCTCAGGTACAAAACTACGGATACATCGATGGATCCAAATTTGAAGCTATTACTTGATCGAAGGAGCTCTAGGAAGACCAAAGTATAGAAGACTAGTTGGGAAGCTAAACTATTTGACAATGATTCGATCAACATATCTGGTTAGTGTTGTGAGCCAGTTCATGTCAGCTCCACGAACGAGTCATTGGGATGCTGTTGTCAGAAAATTACGATATGTTAAGAGTGCTCCAAGAAATTTCTGTACTTAGATTACGGTCATAACCGCATAGCTGGCTTCTCAAATGTAATTGGGTAGATTGTACAATCGACAAGAGGTCTACTACAAGATATTATCTTTGTTGGAGGGAATCTTTTGTCGTGAAAGAGTAAGAAGTAGGCCGTTGTCTTTAGATCAAGTGCGGTGTTTAGAATATAGGGCTATGACTGATCTTACACGTGAGCTTGTGTGGATACAAGATATTCTAATCGATATGGGTTTTGTACCCAAAACTCCGATGAGGCTATATTGTGATAACATGTCGGCTATTTATATTATAAAAAACCCTGTGTTTCATGAGAGGATGAAGCATATTGAAGTTGATTATCATGTGGTACATAGAAAATATGGTGCTGGCATTATTGAGCCAAATCATGTGCCTTTTGCCAGTCAACTTGCGGATTCGTTGACTAAGCCACTTGGGAGATCTCGGGTGTAGTTCATATGTAACAAGCTGGGCATGTACGATTATATGCTCCAACTTGAGGGGGAGTATTATGTAATAAATCAGTATAAGGAGGACTTTTGTATAAAAGTCTATATATATTACAATAATAAAAAAGAGATGAGATGGAGATATCCATCCATCTAATTTCCCCCAATTTATCTCTAACCCTAACCTTTAACTCTGATTATCATGTTAGTGACTAGAATAGAAATATCTTTGTTATGTGTTTTAGCCTTTAGTCTGTACATGTTTTTATTTTTATATTATCTTTTTTTACTATTTTGTTAAGTCATTATGGGAGTAACAACAATCTTTAAGGAGACTAAAGCATAAATATCTTCTTGGGTATCATCTCTTCAAGTTTTATAATAGTCACGGTTGTAGCAAGTACATGATCATCAAGTGTAAATTATGTTTTGCACTCAAGCATGCATGATGACTTAATGTTTTGCCTACTCTTATTGTTGAGAAATAGAAACCCTAGAATTGAAATAATTCATTAACATTAGAGAAGGTACAAGGTATATATAAAGACAAGGCGGGTATATGGATATATGGGTAACAACCCAATCACCTAATACTAATAACTAATTTTAACACTTCCCCTCAAGCTGGAACATAGAGATCTAACATGCCCAGCTTGTTACATAGATTAGAAAACACATCTTCTAAACAAAGTTTTCCTAAACAAAAAATTAAAAAAACAATTAGAAATTGATAATCTTATGCTACATTGTTGAATCTTCGATGTCGACGCTGAAGTTGCCAATTAAACCAAACCTCCATGCAAAAGTTAATATTCATCACTGTCTTGGATACAAATATGCTTTTAGAGTTTCCTAAACTCAGTAAAAGGAGAAGTTTTGAGAAATTCTTAAACTCAATAGGAGAGATTTTGGGAGATCCTCAAACTCAGTTGTAATAGATATCCACAGTAGATGTAGAATCGATCAGCGACAATAGAGATCGACAGGAGTAATGAAAGCAGCAGACAACACCATCTGATGATTCAACAACAACGAAAGTTGATGGCGAAAGACATTAAATGAGGCGATATTTAATGACGCCTAGGGTTTTGGAATTTGAAGGAGGCTAAATTTTTTTTAATATGGAGATGACTTTTTTTTTTGTTTTAGATGAACAGTATCACCGCGGTACTGTTCATTGAACAATAATTTTTTTTTTGTTTTACGATCTGAATTCAAGATCGCATTAGATCTTAAAAAAAGAAAAGAAAAAGGAAGATAAGAAGAAGAGATGAAATAGATAGTTGGCGGCTAGTGTTAATTTTTTTTTTTGGTGGCTAGGGTTTGGTGGTGGTTAAGATTTTTAAGAAGGTGATGATGGAAAAGAACTGCTCTGATACCATGTTGAAAATAGAAAACCTTAGAATTGAATTAATTCAAAGAGAAGGTACAAGGTATACATAGAAGACAAGGTGAGTATATGGGTATATGAGTAACAACTCAGTAACCAAATAACCCAATACTAATAACTAATCTTAACACTATCAACATGGCTTGGAAAATTCTCTGACAAACCAAATGTCTAGTGCATATGGGTCTAATGTTGTCACCATTTTGATTAATCTTGTATACATAGTTTCATACTCTAGTTGGCGCTTTTATGATTTGCCAATGAACAATAGTCTTATAACAATTGTATGTCTTGTGTACTGTTAGGGTATCGTTTAGGGTGGTGACTGTTGGCCCAAGATTACAATCACCCGTTTTAGTGTGTTTTGATGATCACAAACATATATAGTTATTTGTACTAATCATGTTTGTTTTTTTAGTGTGTTTCAGGGTTCTAATGATTCTAGGAAGGTGTTTTTGACTCAAGTCACCTCATTTCGGGCTCAAGTATCAAGCTTTGCAAGATCATATATGGAGAAGCCCACTTGAAGACCTTATAGTCAATTAGAACTAATGTAAGAAATAGTTTGTTAAAGTTTGAGGTTGTAGAATATTGGCTTTAGGACACATACACATTTTTCCAAAAATACAGTTTTTAGTTTTGATGTTTTGTTTAAAGTTCATGCCTTGGTCTCTATACATGATTCAATGTTTACAAATTTTATATCTTATTTATATCATGTATTTCTATCTTTCCAGCATGATACTTAGTAAAATTTTCCTACAAAAATTTATTCTGAAAATTTTCAAAGTCCAAATTCCTCTCAGTTTTTCTGTGTCAGGCTGGACCGGCTGACCGGACCGGTCGACCGGATCCTGTGTCCTGCACGTGCACGCTCGTGCACGTCTGTCGGTCGGCCGACCGGCCGACCGACCGAAAACTTTTGCTCTCTGTTTTTTTGTCGGTCGGCCGTTTATACAAAACTGTGTTTCCTTCTCTTTGCCGGTCGGCCGACCGTCGACCCGAGCCCAACGGCTATATGCCAGCAGGGCTGACGGCCGACCGGGACGGTCGACCGCCAAGCCTGTCAGAGCCCAACGGCTCTTTCCTCTTTGGTGAAATTCTGAAATCTGTTTTTGAATCTATTTTTTGGCAGAACTTCCTTCAGTTTTTGGATTATTTTTGGGATCAAAAGAGTTTAATTAAAATGTGTTTTAATCCTTTTCTCTCCCTATAAATAGAGGAGATAGTCTCTTGCAAAAGATACCAAGAAAAATCCCTAGTTTACAAGTTTTCAAAAGAAAGAAGTTTCAAAGCTCTCAAATTCTCTCTTGCATTCTTGGCTTTTGTTTTCAGTTGTGTTCTCAAGCAAGTTTCATCTACAACTGAGTTTATTTTTCTCACTACACTTCTAGAGCCAAAATTCCCATCCTCATTCTATAAGGAAGTTGTAAAGAGAAAGTTTGTAAGAAGTTTGTGATCCTTTTGGTGATTACTTGGCTACTTGTTCCTTCTTGTTCTTGTTGAGATACCTCTTCGGTAGAGGTTTGTAAGTGGTGGAGTTCGGTACTCCGGTCTTCGGTAAACCTTGTAAAGTCCTCGGTGGATAGTGGAAACCCTTCACGGCGGTGAAGGCGGGGTAGAGAGTGCTCGAACCTCGAAACAATACTTTGTGTTTGCGATTGATTTTCTCTTTGCTCTCTATTGCTCTTACTTTCTTTCTTGTGTTATTGCTATTCTTTCATACCTTGTGATATATCTTGTGTGCATTTCATAATTGCTTCAAATTCATTTCTTGTTACATTGTCGATCATTACTCATACAACAAGATTGCAATACGCACCTCAAAGTCATATCTAGAGGAATCACGAGGAAGGAGTTCAGAGCCCTTCACCGGGTATTCGGCTCTTAGTCTTGTTTTGGGAGATCGTTGCATCATTCATTCATACTTGTTTTAAAAAGATTGTTAGATTAGCATTTACACCTATTCACCCCGTCTAGGTGTTTTCAATTGGTATCAGAGCTTAAGTCTCTAGGCTCTTGGCTTAACAACCTTAGAGAGATCCTTTATTTGCTAATCACCTCATTCATTTCATACTCTTTCACTTAGTAAAAATGGCCGATGGAATTAAGACTCCCCAAGGTTTGATGGACTTAACTTTCCCATATGGAAGGTTAAGATGACCGTTTTCTTGCAATCTCTAGGAAGTCGAGTTGCAAAGGCCGTGACCAAACCATTTAGTGCACCCACCGGTGATGAGTCCACTTGGTCCGAAATTGAGACCAAAGAATTTGATGCTAACTCTAGGGCACACTATGCATTACTTCAAGCACTTAATGATGATGATATTGCTAGAGTTATACATTGTAAATCTGCATTTGAAATTTGGTCACATTTGCTTGTTACACATGAGGGGACCTCACAAGTGAAGAGGGCTAAGATAGACCTTCTTCGGTCCCAATATGAGAATTTTTCTATGAATGAAAATGAAATCATAGATGATATGGTTACTAGATTTACCAAGATTACTAATGGACTTTCTTCTCTAGGTGATGATATTGACAACGACCAAAGAGTAAGGAAGATCATTCGGGCTCTTCCTCCTTCATGGGAAGTCAAAGCAACTACCTTGAAGGAACTCAACGACAAGGAGGAGATGGAGCTTATATGCCTCATTGGGAACCTCAAGACCCATGAGATGGAAAGAAAAGCAAGAGAAGAAATGGCCCCCTCCAAGAAGAAAGCTATTGCCTTCAAGAGTCAATCATCATACTTCGACGAAGACGATGAAGAAGAAGATGACGAAGAGCTCTCACTTCTTGTTAAGAACGTTCGGAGGATATATAACAAGACAAAGTTCCAAGGTAGAAAGAGATGGCAAGGAGGCAAAGAAGAAAGGAAAATTATTTGCTTCAATTGCCAAAAATCGGGTCATATTGTTGCGGAATGTCCGGATAAAGTCAAGCCTTCCACCTCCAAGAAGCCTTACAAGAAGAAAGCATTGAAGGCTACATGGGATTCCGAGAGTGAATCCGAGGAAGAAGTTGATACCGCCAATATGTGCTTCATGGCTAATGAAGGCACAAGCAAGGTAACCTCTTCCACCTCTTTTGATGATGAGCTTTCCATGGATGAATTAGGAGAAGCATTTGTAGAACTCTCACATAACTATGATGTTCTTAAAAAAAGTATTTAAATATGAAAAAGGAAAATGAGTCTCTTAATCAACATATTTTTACTCTTACTAAGAAAAAGACGAATTATCTTTTACTTTAGTTTCCACCCAAAAAGATTTTGATAACTATAAGATTTCTTGCAAGGGTAAGTTTGCACAAGTTAATGAAAATGAGATTTCCATGCTTAAAGAGAAAATTGACTCATTAGGAGTAGTTTTGAAAAAGTGAATTTGATAAGAATAGACTTGAGGCTATGTTTCCTAAGAAACAAGCCTCTAAGAAACAATCTCATGCTCATGCTCATGTTCATACCTCACAACCTTTACATCATGCCAAACCCCCCAAACATGCTCACACTTCACACACACATCATGCATTCATGTATGGTAAAGTGTTTTCATGTTCATATTGTGGCCGTAAAGGTCACTTAGTTAAGTTTTGCTATGATAGACTTAATGCATCTCATCATAATGTTTGGGTTCGAAACACTAACTTTCAAGGACCCAAGAAAATTTGAGTACCAAAGTCAATGAATTTGCTAAATGATGTAGGTACTTTCCAAGGCGCAACGACGTAAAGGGTTGTGGTATCTTGATAGTGGTTGCTCAAGACACATGACTTGGGATATCAACAACTTTGCAACCCTATCAAGATACCATGAAGGTGGCACCGTCACCTTCGGAGATAATGCCAAGGGTAAAATAATCGATATTGGTAATGTTAAACTTGGTACATCTCCTTTAATAGAAAATGTTGTTTTAGTTGATGGACTCAAGCATAATCTCTTAAGTATTAGTCTACTTTGTGATAAAGGTTTTGATGTTATTTTTGATAACATAGCTTGTAGAGTTTTTGATAGACAATCTAACACATGTATATTTTCCGGTTTTCGTGAAAGCAATATGTACATGATTGATTTGTCTAATATGTCTTGCAATATCACTTGTTTGAAAGCCCTCGATGATGACTCTTGGTTGTGGCATAGAAGATTAGGCCACATTTCTTTTGACCATCTATCTAGGTTAAACAACAAGGAAATGGTGAAGGGTATTCCTTGCTTGAACTTTGAAAAGGACAGCGTTTGTGACGCGTGCCAACTTGGGAAACAAACCAAGTCCTCTTTCAAATTAATTAAGGATATCATGACATCACGTCCCTTGGAGTTGATCCATATGGATTTGTTTGGTCCTACTCAAACCAAAAGTCTAAGTGGGAATCGTTTTGCATTTGTTTTGGTTCATGATTTTTCGCGTTTTACATGGGTTTTCTTTTTAGAGCACAAAAATCAAGCCTTTTCACATTTTCAAGCCTTTAAGAAAAGAGTTGAAAAGGAAAAAGATTCTTCAATTTAAGAATAAGAAGTGATAAAGGAGGTGAATTCATTAACCTACCCTTTATCACTTTTTGTGAAGAACATGGAATTAAGCATGAACTATCTTGTCGTAGAACTCCACAACAAAATGGAGTAGTTGAACGAAAAAATCGGACATTACAAGAGATGGCTAGGACAATGATTAGTGAATACGGCCTCCCACATTATTTGTGGGCTGAGGCCGTTAATACATCATGCTATCTATCAAATCGTATTTTCTTATGCAAAAATACTTCAAAAACATCTTTTGAGATTTATTTTTCTAGAAAGCCAAATGTTTCATACTTTAAAGTTTTTGGATGCAAATGTTTTGTTTTAAATACAAAAGACAATTTGGGAAAATTTGATGCTAGGTCTATGAAGCAATCTTTGTAGGTTACTCAAATACTAGTAAAGCTTATAGAGTTTTCAATAAGTCATCCTTAACTATTGAAGAGTCTATACATGTAAAACTTGAGGAATCTAATGTGTTTGTTAAGAATGTTGTAGAAATAGATTCTTTGCATGAAGACATGGAGAAAGTCACTTTGAAGGATTCACCTACTATTGAAGACATGCCAAAGGATGATGAAGGAAGTGCAACTAAGGATCAAGAGGCTCAAGGAAATGAAATTCAAAGAATTGAAGTGGAGCCTACTCAACAACTTCCAAAGGATTGGAGATACAATCCACATCATCCTAAGGACCTTATTTTAGGTGAAGTATCTCAAGGGGTAACTACTCGTTCTCAACTTCATGACTTTTGTGGACACTATGCTTTTATTTCTCATTTTGAACCCAAAAGCGTCCTCGAAGCCGAGGCCGACTCATATTGGTTGCTAGCCATGCAAGAGGAACTCAATCAATTTGAGCGCAACCAAATTTGGCACCTTGTTCCTAGGCCCCACGATAGACCAACAATTGGTACTAAGTGGATCTTTAAGAACAAGTTGGATGAGTCGGGTAACGTTGTTAGGAATAAAGCTAGGTTAGTTGCCCAAGGTTACACTCAAATCGAAGGTATCGATTTTGATGGAACCTTTGCACCCGTAGCACGGCTTGAAGTCATACGGATGACACTAGCATTTGCTTCATATAAAGATTTTAAGTTTTTTCAAATGGATGTTAAAAGTGCTTTCTTAAATGGATTTATTGAAGAGGAGGTGTATGTTAAACAACCCCCCGGGTTTGTTGATCCTACACATCCGGATTTTGTTTTCAAACTTGACAAAGCTCTTTATGGTTTAAAACAAGCCCCTAGGGCTTGGTATGAAAGACTTTCTTCATTTCTAATTTCAAATGGTTTTAAGAAAGGAAAAATTGATACAATTTTGTTTACAAAACATGTAGAAAATGATATTCTTATTGTGCAAATTTATGTGGATGATATCATTTTTGGTTCTACTAATGAAACCCTTTGCCAAGTTTTTGAATCATGCATGAAGGAAGAATTCGAAATGTCTATGATGGGTGAGCTCAACTATTTCCTTGGTCTTCAAATCAAGTAAAGAAAGGATGTGATCTTCATCAATCAAGCCAAGTACACAAAGGAACTTATCAAGAGATTTGGACTTGAAGGAGTTAGAACTAGTAAAACTCCATGGCAACAACCACCAAGCTTGATAAGGATGAACAAGGTAAAAGTATAGACATTAAGCTTTATCGTAGCATGATTGGTAGTTTATTGTATTTGACGGCTAGTAGGCCGGATATTATGTTTTTTGTATGTCTTTGTGCTCGTTTTCAATCATGTCCTAAGGAGTCTCATTTAGTAGCGGTAAAACGCATTATTAGATACCTTAAGGGCACAATTGAAATGTGTTTGTGGTATCCGAAAATCAGACTATTTGAAATGAAGAGTTTTTATGATGCCGACTATGCGGGTTGTAGGGTAGATAGGAAGAGTACAAGTGGAACATGTCAATTTCTTGGTAATTGTCTTGTTTCTTGGTCTTCCAAAAAGCAAAATTCGGTAGCCCTTTCAACCGCTGAGGCGGAGTATGTTGCAGCCGGAGCTTGTTGTGCACAAGTTCTTTGAATGAAACATACTCTCCTTGACTATGTTTGCATTTTGATCATATTAAAATATTTTGTGATAATACTAGTACTATTCATATGACTAAAAATGCAAATCAACATAGTAAAACTAAGCACATTGACATTAGATCACTTTCTTAGAGATCATTATGAGAAAAGTGATATTGATATTGATTATGTTTCTACCGATTTTCAACTTGCCGATATTTTTACAAAACCTCTAGACTATGCTAGATTTTCATTTATTTGTGGTGAGTTGAATGTTTGTATTATAGATTCTTGAAAGAAAATTTTCTTATTTTGTTTACCCTTTTTGATATATGACAAAAAGGGGAGAAAAAGTTTAGTTTATTTTAACTTTAGAGTTTTAAGTTTTTATGCACTTGGATTTTGTTTTGTGCATTGTGTTTTATGCTTTATGTATATAGCCATTCATTTTTATACATAGTCATTCTTTTATACATAGCATAATTTGAGGGGGGAGCTTCCATGCTCCTTCCCCATATTTAAAATAACTATATGTTTTGTCATCATCAAAAAGGGGGAGATTGTTGGCCCAAGGTTACAATCACCTATTTTAGTGTGTTTTGATGATCACAAAATATATATAGTTATTTGTACTAATCATGTTTGTTGTTTTAGTGTGTTTCAGGGTTCTAATGATTCTAGGAAGGTGTTTTTGACTCAAGTCACCTCATTTCGGGCTCAAGTATCAAGCTTTGAAAGATCACATATGGAGAAGCCCACTTGAAGACCTTGTAGTCAATTAGAACTAATGTAAGAAATAGTTTGTGTTAAAGTATGAGGTTGTAGAATATTGGCTCTAGGACACACACACATTTTTTCAAAAATACAGTTTTTAGTTTTGATGTTTTGTTTAAAGTTCATGCCTTGGTCTCTATACATGATTCAATGTTTACAAATTTTATATCTTATTTATATCATGTATTTCTATCTTTCCAGCATGATACTTAGTAAAATTTTCCTACAAAAATTATTCTGAAAATTTTCAAAGTCCAAATTCCTCCCAGTTTTTCTGTGTCAGGCTGGACCGGCCGACCGGACCGGTCGACCGGATCCTGTGTCCTGGACGTGCACGCTCGTGCACGATTGTCGGTCGGCCGACCGACCGAAAACTTCTGCTCTCTGTTTTTTGTCGGTCGGCCGACTGGCCGACCGTCTATACAAAACTGTGTTTCCTTCTCTTTGCCGGTCGGCCGACCGGTCGACTCGAGCCCAACGGCTATATGCCAGCAGGGCTGACGGTCGACCGGGACGGTCGACCGCCAAGCCTGCCAGAGCCCAACGGCTCTTTCCTCTTTGGTGAAATTCTGAAATCTGTTTTTAGATCTGTTTTTTTGGCAGAACTTCTTCAGTTTTTGGGATTATTTTGGGATCAAAAGAGCTTAATTAAATGTGTTTTTAATCCTTTTCTCTCCCTATAAATAGAGGAGATAGGTCTCTTGCAAAAGATACCAAGAAAAATCCCTAGTTTACAAGTTTTCAAAAGAAAGAAAAAGTTTCAAAGCTCTCAAATTCTCTCTTGCATTCTTGGCTTTTGTTTTCAGTTGTGTTCTCAAGCAAGTTTCATTTACAACTGAGTTTGTTTTTCTCACTACACTTCTAGAGCTAAAATTCCCATCCTCATTCTATAAGGAAGTTGTAAAGAGAAAGTTTGTAAGAAGTTTGTGATCCTTTTGGTGATCACTTGGCTACTTGTTCCTTCTTCTTGTTCTTGTTGAGATACCTCTTCGGTAGAGGTTTGTAAGTGGTGGAGTTCGGTACTCCGGTCTTCGGTAGACCTTGTAAAGTCCTCGGTGGATAGTGGAAACCCTTCACGGCGGTGAAGGCGGGGAGTAGAGCGGTGGCTCGAACCTCGAAACAAATACTTTGTGTTTGCGATTGATTTTCTCTTTGCTCTCTATTGCTCTTACTTTCTTTCTTGTGTTATTGCTATTCTTTCATACCTTGTGATATATCTTGTGTGCATTTCATAATTGCTTCAAATTCATTTCTTGTTGTCGATCATTACTCATACAACAAGATTGCAATACGCACCTCAAACTCATATCTAGAGGAATCACGAGGAAGGAGTTCAGAGCCCTTCACCGGGTATTCGGCTCTTAGTCTTGTTTTGGGAGATCGTTGCATCATTCATTCATACTTGTTTTAAAAAGATTGTTAGATTAGCATTTACACCTATTCATCCCCCCCCCCCCCTCTAGGTGTTTTCAGTGACGACAATCGAAGTGAGAATACCTTCTTGTTCTGCTGATTTCCATTTTTTTCACCATCATAGTCATTTCCTAGTGATGTCTTTCTAAAATTATTTTTTGACCTAATTATACTTCACGGAAATCTTTATATGTGTGTTCTCCTTACTAGAATTTACCTCTCATATTATAATCTGGATCTTGTTTTCAAGGTCTGTAACTGGTTAAATTGTTTTCCTGATTTTGATATCTTGTTTCTAGAACACACCAAAGTTTGTTGATTGTTGTTTTTTTTAAGCATCATGGGATCCTAGAAGTTTTCTGGTACCTTTATCCCAAACTTTTGGGCCAGATATATTGAATCCTTTTCTCCATTCAGGTTGTTATGTGATCGACATGTATGTCAAATTAGAAGTCATTTGGCGGATGTGGTTTTGTTAGCAGTAACATGACCATTTGGAAATGAACATCTTTCATTTTATTCAGTAATCCAAGCAACACATAAGATAGGCTCAATTGTTAACTCCAGGTGATAAAAATATGCATTTGACGGGGAACCAGAATGGTGGACTCGTGTTCGCAGGAGGAAGCATAAATGATTTGGTACTGATTTGATTTAGGGATTTGTTTTTCTATTTATTTTATTTTATTTAGTATCTATTAGGCACGTGTCGTGCACGTAATTGTTAAGCTTAGTTATGGTTTGATTAATGAAAAATCTAAGAAGTTCTAGTTTTCTCTTCAAATCTCTTGCATGTGATTCGTGAAGAGTGGGCGTGTGATTCGCCTGGGTGTGAAGCCCGAACCTTACCTTTTCCCCAATTCCTAATTCCCTTAAGACTAAATTTTCACTTTTTGCTTCTTATGTCGCGTCAAATTTGTATCAGAGCTAAAAGTCAACTTCTCAAAACCCTAGGTTTAGATTTGTTTCTTCTTCTTTTCTCTTACAAAAATCTCTTTGAATTTTTTTCCCGAGAACCTTAGATCAAAATCTTGTAGTATAAAAAAAGGAAAAACAATTAAAGAACTCTAGATCCAAATCTTGTTCAAAATTTCCCCAAAATCCCTAAAAAGAATTCGATATTCACTATTCATCATCTTCTTCTTCTTCCCTTCTCCTCTCTAACCCAAAACCCTAAAAGTTTCCCTCTCTTTATCCTATCCTTTCCCTCAACTGACAACCAACCTTAACCCCAACTCGCTACCATCCTTCCGCTGCCGCCTCCCTCTCTCTCATCTCCCTCGTCGACTACACCCACAACCTTCCACTCCTCTCACATGAATCAAGATCTCGCCAATCTCCATCGAACCCATCATTGCCAACAATCTTCATCTCTGCCTTCTCTCGCGCCGCCACGACAACACCCGAACTCACAACCACCTCGCCAACCTCCTCGCACACCCTAGATTGAGCGACGAACCCCATGACCTCGTCGAGTGCTTTACACTCCTCGCCAAGTCACTAAACCTCGTCGACAACAACCATCGTCACCAACCTCGCCGCCGAGCACCCCCCTCACCAGCGACTTGACGCTGACTCTCTCATCCCTTTGTCAACTTTGTCTTCTTCTCCCTTGTCGTCAAGGCTGTCATCAGCCCAACCCGCTCGATCAACCGGTTTGACCCGCATCTGCCATCAACAACTGAATTTGACTCGGCTTGCGGTCGACCTGGTTCACTACAGATTCGGCCCACTTCGAGTTGAGTCTAGATCAGGTTACTGCAAACCCGATCTGACCCGTATGCAGAAAACAGACTTGTTAGCAGTCCAATTTGGTATCTTGGTCGTTTCTCAGTCGTTCGGAGTCCGATTTGAGTTTATTTTTGAAGCATTGGATTCATGGAGATAACCCTTTACTATCCATAATGTCGGAGCTTGCTCATGGAGTGAAGAAGTCTTAATTCAAGCCACTAGATCAAGCTATTATGATGATGAGCCTTTCAGGAAGACTTGCATGAGATTCAGGAAGAACTGTTGCAAAAATAGGCTTTTATGATGATCACAACCATGTGGGAAGACCTTAGAAGTTTAGGTAGAATTGAGAGAGACATGGGTAAGTCTGGAGCCAGCTATACTTGAGCACAAGTCAAAGCTAGCTAAGCCCGAACAACAGTCACATCCAGAGCCAACTATGCCCGAACTAAAGTTAGATCTAGGGCCAGATTTAGAGTCAGATACCGAGTCAAGTTAGAGGTACATCTAGAGGAAGAGTGAGAGTCAGAATTGACTCAAGAGCTCGAGCTGAGCTCAAACTGCAAACACTGGCTAAGTTCGAGATCAACCAGAGCGTTTGTTCCAGTGCCACTGCCCAAGTCCGAACTCGAGCCTGAAGCTGCACTTGGTCCGATGCCACTACCGTCAGGTTACTTCTTTGGCTAAGTTAGAAAGTGGTGCATAAGGTCAATGGAGGGGAACAATAACCGGCTTTGGTACTCAAGCCTGAAGCTGCACTTGGTCCGATGGCACTACTGTCAGGTTACTTCTTTGGCTAAGTTAGAAGTGGTGCATAAGGTCAATGGAGGGGAACAATAACCGGCTTGGTTGACAGTCTGATATCAGCAAAAGCTGTATATCTTAGAAATATTATATAATCCAAATCAGAAACCGGCCATTGCTAATCCAATCCGTTAAACCCTACTGGGATATTACACACTATCCCCTGTTTAAATAGTCTATTCTTACATGATAGCTTGAAATTGTTAGTTTATTCTATTATCTCTCTTGTACATGTTATAGATATCCTTTTGTTTGTCTGTTGATCTTTTTGATTGTCTGTGAAGCATTTTTTTGCACATACCAAAATGGTGGACTTTACTGTGGAAAATAAAACTAAAGGGAGTCTTGGGAGAAAATCCTAGGCCTTCTACTGGTCTAAGGTGACATGGCCCGGAAATTTACACATGATTTTATGAATTTTTTTTTGATGATTAATTGATTATGCATCTGAAGTCAGATTGTGTGATGGTCTACTGGAATAAAGGATCCACACATTCATCATAATCAACATCCTCAAGCATATATGGAGTAAGAACCCAACGGCTTTGAAGATTGTTTTGCTATGGATCTTCTTACAACCGATAGTTTAAAGCACCTTGTCTTCTCCGAAACCAGCTGACTTCTTATAGATAGAGAGTGAAGATTTGTAGATCATGACGAATGGTTCTGTGCCTTCCAACCATCAGACTCTCTCTCTCTCTCTCTCTCGCTCATCTCTCTCTCTTCTCTCTCTCTGTGTGTGTGTGTGTGTGTGTGTGTGTGTGTGTGTTGTGAATAATTGTTTGCATATCAGCTTCTCTCATTCATTGATGGAAATTAAATGGTTGTGCATGTGTGTGTGTGTGAATATTGTTTGCATATCAGCTTCTCTCATTGATTGATGGAAAATTAAATGGTTGCAGGAGCAATTGAAGCCTTTAACATTGCAGCTTGCCAGAGTGAAGGATTTACAGATTCCTGAATTTGGAAGCCTCCAAGCTTGGGAAGCTAGAGCACATGCGGCTGCTCGTGTAAATGGTGATTCCCATGCCAATGATTCCTCAAAATCTTCTCAAGCACAAGGATATGGTGGAACACCAATGCCTTACTTTGGTGATCCAAAGGTATGCTTGCTTTATGTTCTCCCAGTTACAACATCTTCTTTATTTGCAGATAGTTATCCATTATTAATTTACATGTTTCGTGCAATGGATTGTAAGGCGTCTGGAAGACTTGCACTTAATAACAATCCACATCTAAATCCTAGACTAATTCTGAAATATATTTCTAGGTATATAACAATAAAATAACAAGGTGTAGCAATAACAATAACAAGGTGAATAATCCACATAACCACCCCCTTCTATGGGAGAAAATTCTCCAGAACTATTGGCTTCCAAGCTTGAACCTGGGACATCTCCTATCAGAAAGCATATAAGTTGATCTGAAATTTATTTCTGTATTAACGAATTTTCTAATCCATTACTTCAATTTTATTGATCCGATATATAAATTAATTTGTTCTTCAGAATGCTGTTGCAATATTTAGAGCTTAAAGTATCTGCTGCAGTAAATATCTATATACTATATTAAACTGTCACCTGCAAGAGTGCTAGTTCCCATCAGAACTTTGCTGTGTACCTACTTGAGATTGGCGCTAGACTGGGAGATACACAGGACATTTCCTGCTGAACCTCTATTGATGCTATGCACATGCAAACACTACGTAAGAAATTATGATAAGGATACTGTGCAAGTATGAAGGCAAATGTAGAGGTATTTGTCAAAACATGCATGAGTGGGTAAGCTATCATCTATAAGGTCACACACACACACACACACACGAGGTATTTGTCAAAACATGCATGAGTGGGGAAGCTATCATCTATAAGGTCAGACACAACACACACACGCACGCACGCACGCACACGCACACACGCGCGCGCGCGCACACACACACAGAGAGACTTGTATAGTTCTGGAAGGATTCGGGCCCGAATCCTTCCCACTCAAATACAACCATACATCATTCGAATACAAGATCAATTCCGTTTGAGTTGATCTATATTATTTCAAGTATCCATAAACCAAAAATCAAGTATTTTAAATACTTTTTGCCCACGCATCAAGTAAGGGAAAAACGTACGACCTAAGTAGTCAGTTGGTTAGTTTAACGTTGTAGAACATTTGAAACCTAACAAAAATTGGTTTATAAGGGCTTTTACGTTTAGATCATGATCAAATGGCCGGATTGAGAATTTGTATGTCTAAAGACACATATCTAACCAACTCACTACTTTCGGCCGTCCATTTGCACCACTGATGGATGGGCAAAAAGTATTCAAAACATTTGATTTTTGATTTTTAGTTACTTCAAATAATATAAATCAACTTCAACGGAGTGGATCTTGTGTAGTTCCGGAAGAATTCGAGTCCGAATCCTTCCACTAAAATACCAACATCCGACATTCAAATATAAAATCCACTCCATTGAGGGTTGATTTATATTATTTAAAGTAACTAAAAATTAAAAAAATCAAGTGTTTTAAATACTTTTTGTCATCCATCAAGCAGCGCAAAATGGACAATCGAAAGTAGTGAGGTGGTTAGATCTATGTCTTTAGGCATACAAATTCTCGATCTGGCCATTTGATTATGATCTAAACATTTAAAAGCCCCTATAAACCATTTTTGTTAGGTTTCAAATGTTTTATACCGTCAAACTAACCGACTCACTATTTAGGCCGTCCGTGATTCGTGGGCAAAAAGTACTTAAAATACTTGATTTTTGATTTATACATACTTGAAATAATATAGATCAACTTCAACGGAATTGATCTTGTATTCGAATGATGTATGACTGTATTTGAGTGGGAAGGATTCGGACTCGAATCCTTCCAGAACTACACAAGTCTCTCTCTCTCTCTCTATAAATATATATATATATATAGTGAGTTGATCCCCTAAGAACGGTTCTCACAAATTCATGTGAGAACTTTCACGTGAGCCGTCGGATCTGATAGAGATCTGGTTTTATTTGATTGGATCTATCAGATCCGACGACCCACATGAAAGTTCTCACAGAAGTCCGTGAGAACCGTTCTTAGAGGATCAGCTCCCTATATATATATATATATATATATATATATATATATATATATATATATATATATATATAACCCATGAAACTAGTTCATCTGCAACAAATTAATTCAAACCTGTGGTTCAAGTTGGATTGTGGCAGAATCTGCTGTGTGCACCTCTTAAACCGCATTGTCACATCTTTTAGTGATCCACTTAATGCCTATGGAGATAGATATAACCTATCAAAGTTTGTATAAAACTATCCTTCACTGGGTATGTTATGAACCATGGATCTAAACCAAAGCTAAAGCATGGAAATTGGTGATAAGTTTCAGGTGGGCCTTAGTTTCAGATTGTGGTGTATAAAGTGATCATATGAGGCTAGAACCACACACTGAACAGAAGAGATGCAACAGAATGCAAAAAGTTTGCTGGCTGAAAATCACTATTCTCTGCAGCGTTTCGCAGCTGGGCTGCAACAAATAGTGTTTTCCTGTGATTAGTAGTTCTTTGCAGTAGAACATGAAATATGAATGCAAAGTTGCTGTTCCTGTATAAGGGTTTTTCCCTCTTGTACTTTTTGCTTTGGTAGTTTAGAATATTCCATTACCCTTCTCTTTAATAAAACAGGGAGGCTGCACTCCACCTTTCTACAAAAAAAAAAAGGTTTTGTAGTGTTGTTCTGCTGATCCAGCTGTTTTTGAGAAGGGCAATAAAAAAAATTAAAACAAAATTGAGAATGGAAAAGGAAGAAAACAGAAGAATGGGAGAAAGAGCTTAGTTGTTGCAAATTTCTTACTGATCTGACCGTAGTCTAATTGAAGAATTGCATTTTTAGGTTATATACTCTCTTCCAGCATATTGTACAAGATGAAGAGAGACATCTCCACTTTCCCCATCCACCGCATTATAACTTTATATATGCAGTACATACAATTGTGTTCAAGCAATGATGACCCACTGGATACATTTTACAGCTACAACTGTCTGAGATCTAAAACAACAGTAACCACAGAAGTTGTGCTGAAATTACAACTCCAATGGAACTTCTGAACTAGGGCCTCTACTAATGCCACATCAACTCATAATCAACAAAACATAACAAATTACTGTGTAACAAAACAAATCATGTAAAAGAAGTCCAAATAACTCCAAATGGTGGATAATCCCCTGAGAAAAACTTCAGATGCCCTTGTGATGCCGCCTGTGCATGTTAAAGGCTTCATGGTCTCCTTCAGTTAGTTACCTTTTTCAAAGTTCTCGTGATTTTGCCATCTAAAAGTATTCAAAGCCTGGATTTACAAGGTTAATAGACGGTAGGTTGGCATCCAGTCTAATTTAGCTTCTTGAAATTTGAAGAAGCTGCCTGTGTAATTGTGAGGTGTGACGTCCAATTTTATCTACAAGAGGTCAAAGCATAGATTCTGTCATGGAGCAACTATCTTCTTTATTGTTTTATACTGGTTAAACAAGTAACTATTCATGATCCAATTTCTTCTTCTGGGAATTGGTTGCCATGCAGTAAAATGGTAAACAGTGAAGCGAGATAACCTCAATGGATCTGATATCTTGCTCATTCTCTTGTTGCTGCTCCAAATGCTCCATCCTGATTCCTGAACGATTATCATCTATAATTCTCACCCTTAACTAATTAGAAATTGTAGTGTTGCTCCAAATGTTGTAGAAGACATCTCTATAAATCAGTTAGAACTTCCCTGTATTAAAGAGTAACTCACATTTTTCATAGTGTGCTCTTGGCAGATTTTGGGTTTAATGTACATATTTTCATGGGGTATGGCTTTCTTAAGCATCCACCCATTATATTGAGATGAGAACCCCATCAGCAAGATGAAATAATAAGCCAAATGTTGTTTGAGATGGGAGAATTTGCCCCAGAAGTCACATAAATCAATCCTGTGACTTAGTTGCAAATTCCTAGCTCAGGAAATTATGGGCAAGAGAAGGTCTCACCATAACTCTTGGAGGCCCAGTAATAGGTGTAATCGTTCTGTTGAAGCTAATGCAACCGGGAACAAACCTCCAAATTTCTTTTGTCCCAAGGAGAGGCTAGAGAAGGGAAAAAGATGCAGTGGCTGGAAACTAATACCAAATAATTAGAGGAAATCAAATATTGGTTGTATCCACTTAAGCCTATGCATAATACCCTGGTTACTAAAATATGCCCATCCTATGTGAAATGAGACAACTATAAATTACATGCAAAAAAGGTAAAAAAGGCTGTTTGGAGATAAAACAAATAAAAAGTTGCAGACATAATTTAGATAATATTCACTTGGAGAAAAATGGCCAGGCTCATGCCAAATAAAAACTGTTAAGATCGATTGATTTTATTAGTTAGCCCACAACTATGGCATGGCACTTGGGGACCACGGTTCAAACATCATCATTAGCAATTTAAATATGTGTATTTACCTCAATTTGTTCTGCCTTTCCATCTGAATTATCTCTGCTTTTATATGTAATTCTAATCATACCACAGATCCACTGTTCATCCAATTCTATAGCCACAAACCCTTTGTATAATGCACATGGCAAATTGTAGCCAATTGACCTCCTCATTACACTATTTGTCATTCAATCTTGCTGTCTGTATATAGCAGTAGTCAGCCTGATTCAAATATTAGGGAATCATTTTCATCCTACATTTTTTTTCCTTCAAGCAAAATAAAACAAATGGCTTAGTTGTTGTTGTTTGTTGTTGTTGAAGCAAAATAAAACAAGCTTACATAATGAGCTCGATATGCACCAGTTTTACAGGGTTGCATTAGCTGTGTACTTTACATTTTTCATGCAATATCAAAGAATCAGAGGAGCAGAATTTCCTGTGCTCCAAAAGGTTACAATCGTAGTCTCATTAGTCATTAGTTGGTGTGTACACACATGATTAGGTGGTTTTGGCTTAACAGAACTCTTTGTGATGGGTACACCAGTATTTGTTTTGCTTTTTAATTATTATCTCGTAAATTCTTTCACTAAGCCTCTTTTACGTGATCAAATGTATAGTGCACAGTACAGATGATGTTAACAGTGTGATGCATTCATTAATGTTTAATCTCTTTTTTCATTACTGATCATCCCTGAGTCAATTGTTACATGCTTAAGAGTACTTGTGCAGATGTCCCGCTGTGAAAAATTGGGATATTAGAAGCAATCAATGGATTCCATCTTTCCTTTTTGATCATCTTTCACAACTAAATTGGCCAGAATGCGTTTAGCATATAGTTTTCCATGTGAACCAAATAATTACACCATTAAATTTGGCAGGTTGAAGTTGCTCTTGCTGGTGAAGCCAAAGAAGAGAGCACTGAAACTGACACTAAATCCACATCCACGAAAATCTTACCTCCGTGGATGATCAAACAAGGAATGCATCTTACAAAAGAGCAGCGGGGAGAAGTCAAGACTGAGCCGAAGATTGATCAATGTCTGTCACCTGCTGACGAGAAGAAACCAAAAGCTGAATCTGAAGATGAAAAGAATATCAAGGCTAGTTGAATAATGAAGCCTATTTTCTGGAATTCTATAATATGCTACCTTTTTTCCATGACTAAAGTTCCAGCGATTTGAAATTTTGTAGGATGAATATTTCAAGGCTTATTATGCTGCTTTGTTGAAGAGGCAGGAAGAACAAGCAGCAGCATCCAATATAATCCAGGCGGTAGAAAATAGTGCATCAACATCTTACCTTCCGTCTGGTGTTTCTGAAGCACCATCTGAGCGCCAAGGTGGTATGAAAGCAAAACGGGAGGATGATGAAAACGATGATGTTGAATGGGAAGAGGCTCCACCTGCAGGTAAATTCTACTCACCGTGGAACTATTCCTTTCCCGTCAATTGTTTCTTGCTTTATATTGCAATTGGTGTGGCAGGTGCCTTTTGATGTAAAGCTTTCCATTGTTAATTGCTTAGTATATGATTCAAAGCATGTTTACTCCGACCAGAATTTTCAAGAATCTTTTTGTGAACCATGTCAATGAGTGGCTTCTTTTATTTATCGCATGTTCCCTAGTTCTCTTTATGTTCAAAGGTTTCTTGACTCTATATTTTCTGTGAATGTTAACTTATCTTATGATCCGTTTTTTTTTTTTGTTGCTGCTCACGTAATGTTGGTTTCACAATAAACTCGCATTCTCTTTCAGCAAGCAATTCTAGACGTTTCAGATTTTTTTATTTGGATGGAAAAGGTCTTTTTCCACATTTCAAGAAAGCACTTCTTACGAGAGTTATAAAGGAAGCTGGAAGGGATGGAGTTGTTACAGAAATGTATATCCTTTCTGTCTCTGTGAGGTTCTGGAATTTTTAATCATTGAGCTAATATATCCAGAAAGTCATCCAGCATCAGGTTTGGTTTAGTCCCTGGTAAAAAGAAAAAGTTAGTTTAACATGACTGTTCATCCCAAGCATTGGCAGTTTGGCACAGATGTGACAGTCCATAAATGACTAAATTCTTCACAGATATTGTGGCAAATAATTTTCTTTTTAAAAGTTAAGACTGTTGTTTCCTACCATATTCAATGATGGACATCTCTTAGACATTCAATTGCATGTTTTACTTAGTTCCCTACATGTTTAGAATTTATTTTTACACATTCATTTAACATGTTGCTTGAAAAGATAAACCATCATTTTGGTATTTCTTTTTGTTTAAAATTATGGAGACACAAGTATTTAATTAGGGTATATGGATTCAGGTTATATTGATGATAAATAAGACAAATATTAGCAATATTGCTGCAGGCTCAAAACTAGAGAGAGAACTAGAGTTACACGTGTTCAATGTAAGCAATGCTCATGAGTTCTTTTTGTTTGTTGCTAAGATACCAGAGTATGGTTTAAATATGAATGTAGCTCTAGAGGTTTATCTTTCCAAACGAAAGGTCAAGGGTCCAAATCTCTTCTCATGCCAAATGGAAGTGATGATTTGTTCAAAAAAGTGGGGGAAGAAAAATACCAGAGTAAAAGGTGGAGATGGAGCTTGAGAGCCATAATCATGCTAATCTAAGATTGTCCCAACAATTCGGGGTTGCAAATTGAATCCTTTTGTCTTTTGCTAGTCATGATCCTTCAGTTACTCTAGTGTCATATGTAACATAACTTCAATCCAACTTATCTTAGGGAGTGACTACTTGTTGTATAAGAAGATTTAGATTATAAAAATTACAAAGTTAGTCTCAGAGAGATCTCTCCTCTCAGTTATATTGATACATGAAGGTCTAATGCTACTCTTATTCATGGTTCAAAGGTGCGGTCTCGGCCCCCGACTTGGCGGGCACTGGGACGGATCGGTCGCGGCGACTCGGATCGGTCTTGGGTGATAGCGCAAAACACTACATAGAAAACTCAAAAAATTCTGAAAAAATCACGACAAATCGTAAAAAAATGTATCCATCAAAATTCATGTATCACATGTTCAAAACAATTTTGTTTTAAGGGGGGTAATTAGGGAATACGACGGTTTGGGGTAAATTTAGAAATATGAACCATTTGAGGGATAAATATGAAAAAAATCCAAAACAAAAAAAACAAAAAAAGAAAGGATAAAGGGGAGAGAGATCGGGCGCCCTTTCAGCCGAACCCTCCTCTCAGCCGAACGCTCCCCCTCCCTTCCTCACTCTCTCCCTCACTTGATCTCTCCCTCTCACTCAACCTCTCCTCTCACTCAGACTTTCCTTTCAATCACTTTCTCCCTCTCCTCATTCGCTCCCCCCCTCTCTCCCCCTCTCACTCACCCTCTCTCCCTCCTCTGTTCCTCCCCCTCTCTCCCTCTCTGTCCCGATCTCTCTCTCTTAAGAGAGAGATCGATAGAGAGAACGAGAGAGAGAGAGAGAGTTAAGAGAGATATCGAGAGAGAGAACGAGAGAGATCGGGACAAAGGGGAGAGGGGGAGGGAGAGAGACGGGGGAAAGAGGGCGCCGGTGATGGAGGTGGGAAGCAGGCGGGCGGCGACGGCTGGCGGGGGCGAGCCCTAAATCAGGTATGTTTGCGTTTTTTTATCTAACGTGGCTAAGACTCGACCGAGTCGGACCGTGACTCGGCTGAGTTGGCCCTAGTCTTGGTCGAGTCGGTCGATTCTGAGCTGACTACCTCGAATCGGGTCTTGGACTCGTCTCGACACCCTCCGAGTCGGATACGACTCGGCCGAGTTGGATCCGACTCGGCGGAGTCTTCAAACACTTCTCTTATTCCTATACTACTCCTTATACAACTCATATACCACTCCTTATGCAAATCATATTTTCTAATACTCCTCAAGCTAGAGCATATACATCGTACATGCCTAGCTTGTCACAAATAAAATTAACTTGTGTCTTTCAAAGAGGCTTTGTGAGCTAATGACCAAATGAAACATGTGGAGTTTGAATAATCTTCTCTTCTATTTTCTGATGTACTAAATGTAATCTACTTCAATATGTTTTGTGCATCATAAAATACTAGATTTTCAGTTATGTGAATAACAGTCTGATTGTCACAATATAACCTCATAGAACATTCTAGAGCAAAATCAAGCTCAATTAATGATTGAGTTTAAACCTGCACACAGAAAAGTGATAGTTTAGATTTTAAGAATAGAATGTGCAAGTTCTCAATTTTACCGCTATAGCGAGTGGCTATGCGGGTCGTGATCCACGAGGAGGGACTAGCGATGAAAGCGTTTGAGTAAGTTTGTTTCTTTTTGAGTTTACTAAAAAAAATGTTAACAATTTCTTCTCAGTTTTAGAAAAAAACAAAAAAGTTAAGTTAGAAGATGTGAAGAAGATGGTAAAAGAAAAGATGGTGATTTTGTTGTTTTATTTACAAAAGAAAAGAAAAACTAAATAAAGAGGAGAAAGTTGGTTTTGAATTGGGATTCTAGACTAAGAATTAAAAGAAAACTAAAATTTTTACTTACCTCTTTAGTGTTCATATACCTTGGATCCGTCGCTACGACTTACCTAGTCTTTGAAGGCGATCAAGCATGGTGTGTAGGATCTTCCCCGTTCTCGATCTACACTATGAATAAAAGGCTAAGCTAAACTAACAAAGGAATGGTTATTCATTACCATAGGCCTTCAAGGGCACTTGCAATGGCGAACAGTCTTGAGGCTATCGAATTCACTTGGATTACAACACACCAGAGGAAAGCAAACTAAAACAAGAGTAAAGAAGAAAAAGAAACATCGATTTGATTCGATTCAAATAACAATGAAAGAAAAGATTTACTTTCACCGGTGTCACCCTCAGTACAAACTTGTTCTCATTCCTCCATTAAACTCTCCTCTCCTCTCAGTTACATAAAGAAAATGAAAATTACATAAAAGAAAATTAAAAACCTAAGTTACAGACTAAGAATGGCCTAGCTTCTACTATCTGCTTTCTCGTTTCCTGTGGCCTCAGAAATCCTATTATTTATGGGCAAAACCAAAAGGGGAGAGGAGTATACAGAAAAGGGAGCAAACGCTCTCCGGGATTTGCCAAGATTGCTGCGGAAACGCGGCCTGGGTGTGGCCAGGTGGCCATACCTGGGGGGTGCAGGTCCCTGGTTTGAAGATTCTTCTTTTTTTCTCCTGCTGAATTTTCAGTTTGGGGTCCTGGATTTTGACAATTCTCCTTTTGATCTTCGGCTTTAACCATTTGATTTGTAAAGATCTGATTTAACTGATTTTTAACTGATTTTATCTTCTTTGATTTTTCCTGATCCTTGATTTGAATTTAATTCTGAATTTAATTCAAATTTAAATGGACTTTTGGGCTCATTCCTCTTCCCTCTCCTTTAGTAAAGCCTGCATATAATTTAGACAATGATAAGATTAAAAATAGAATTTATTAAATAATAAATATGAAAATGTGACAATAAATATGCAATATCAGTGACCGATCACACCCCCACCCTTCTTTTGCTCGTCCTGAAGCAAAACATCAAAACTAAACCTAAGAAATTATTAGACCACTTTCGTAGGTCACACGATTGCACTGAGCATGTGAAATAAGCCGTTAAACCTCTAGGTTTTTCCTAGAGGACGAGTTTTGTCTTGTGAGGGTTTTCAGTGGATTACACCCACAAAATCCTTAATGAAATAAAAATAAAGTGTTAGTATTTTCGAAAACACATTTTGAAAAAGAGAGAAAATATTTGAAGTATTATTGTAAGAGTTCAAGTAATCTATAAGTTATAAGAAATCTAATTTTTTATTCCTAAACTTAGTCTTTATTAAAAAACTCGTTATCAATCAAGGTAAGGAGTCAAACTGTATTTCTCATCTAGTCTATTACTTTACAATAAGTCATATGCACCTTTGTAACCGTGAAATTTTGGCTCGGGGTTCTTTAACTCTAACTCTTATGCTTTCTTTTCTTTCTTTCTTTTTTTATATTTTTGGTGGTATTATTCCTTAGTTCTATTAGGCTTTCTAATCTGCCCATGTAAACGAGCCTTTAATCGGTGACTCTCAAACCGGACGGTCTTAGGGCACCGGGTGAGAAAACACCCAAGCACTCCAGTAATAAGGCTACAAAATTAAGGATTTTATTTATTGTATGAACCACTTTTAGGCGTGAATACTTATGCTTTATGAGGCACAAATACCCAGCTTAGTCAGAGAATTTTTGATATATATATTCCTTTTTTCTTTTCTTTTTCCTCTTTTTTTTATAAGACATAAGAATCTTTATTTTTGAATCCTAAGTGTATAAAGCATGCATATTTTATTAAGGTAAAAATCAAAACTAAATTACTTTTTCAATTTTTCTTCCTAACCCTAGAAATCAAATAAATAATCTTATTTTGACCAAGTATAAGAAATCCTAATTATGATTCTCCTATTACTTAAAATTAACTCAATTTCTTACAAAACATAGGTCACAATATTATTTCTCTTTTCAAAAAGTTTTTTAAAGCAAAGAAAATGTTATTTTTATTCTTTTTTAAATAAAAAGAAAACATATATTATGTTAGAACCCTCCCCATACCTATCTCATGCATTGTCCTTAATGTATGAATGAATGCATAGATGCATGAAAAAAAGAAAGAGAAGAAAATATTACCTTAAGTTGGTAGTTCCGGTGGTGGTCAGATTGGGTCAAGTATTGCTACCCAATCAAGATAATGTGGCGATTCATGGAACACACCTTTATGGACTTCTTTTCTACTTACATATTTACAATCCCCAATATGAATAGGATCATGAAAGATCCTATTATGAAAATTATTCCCTTTATATGACCAGTTGTGGAAAATCATCACGAAGTCATCATGGTCTATACTTATGTCCAACAAAAGAATGTGACTTGGTGGAATGGTTGACTTGGGCTCAAGAGTGATAGGTTCGGGAACCAATACTAACTCAAAAAAATCAACTTTAGGTTCGAGAGTCGGTTTTGGTTCAAGAGTTGAGTCCAAATCAAAGAATTAAATTCATATTCTTTTCCATCAATGGAATGTGACTTTCCAAATTTGGTGGTTCAATTTTTAGACTTATGGGTATGAGAATCAATGTTAGCTATAGAAATGGTTCTAACTCAGGTAAGGTTACCGAAGTCAACATAGATTCAAAAATGGGAATTAAATCACAAGGTTGGGGATTGGAGTCACATTCACATTCAAGTTCAATCTCATTGAATGGAAAACTTGCCAATTAGGTTTAAAATTGATCAAGTTCAAGTTTATGTGATGAAATTGACCCATGGTTAAAGTCTCCAAGACACCATAATTCTTGGTCTTCATCAATGTGGCTAGGGCAATTGTGAATGGTCGAACATGTGTTAGGTAAAGTTTCCTCATTCCTTTCTTTCACTATGTTGATCAAACGACTCATTTGTGCTTCTAGCCTATTGACATATTGGAAAAAATTATTTTCAGACTGAATCAGGTTTTCCACACTACTCCTATTTGAGTTAATAGGTTCTTCTTGTTGTGGGACTTGGAACATGTAGTAAGGATCATAGATTTGGGAGTCTTGTGGGAATTGTGAGTTCATTTTCAGCTTTTGTTTTGAGACTCAATCATGGCTTCTATACTCTTCATCACCTCAGATTTTTCTTCTATAAGTTGATCATGACTAGGCAAATTAGAAGCTGAATGTTGGAATGATAGTTGATAATATGACTTGGGGAGATGTATCCCTATTGACTCTGTAAAGAGTAGTGATGATTGTTCCAGTCTTGTTCATAATATTGGGACTGGGGCATGTATTGATTTGGATAAGATCAATCCGGCATACTTGGTTGGTTAAAGTAATGATATACCAGGTTGGTAATAATCGGAGTCAAAAGAGGTCGGGGTGAAGTATGAATCATTATATGCATAGGAATAATTGTAATTATAATCTATATCACCAAGATGTCAAAACCAAAAACAAAAACAAAAACAAGAAAACAAACAAACAAAGAAAATTTAGCATAAGTTAGGGTAGACTTTAGACGTAGACGACTCCTAACTAGTTAGACTGTCTAGACTGTCCATGGGGGTATATTGTAGAATCTGACCACAAGTTAATCGACTAAGTAGGGGTAAGATTGGTGGGAGGTATCCGTGCTTAAAAGCGACGGGCCTAATTAAGCCAAACTACCAGTCTTCTTCGAGGTGTCGCCTCTCAATCTCTAACCTTTGACACTGATTTGGCAAAAGTCAAATTCTAATCAACTTTCCTTTAGTTCAGTCTCCTATTGAATCTGAGATGTCCCTAGGGCCAACGTCTACTCAGTTTTAGTTAGGCTTGGATTAGTGAGTGAGGAGATTGTTTGTGGGCTAAAGGAGGGTAATGACTTTCTCACCTTATCTTGTTTATAGGACAAGCCCTTAAGTCAATTTAGTGCAACGTGTACATGTACATGAAAAGCAACACTTAAGCAATGTAAACAATTCAAAAGTATTTCTATACTACATGCTATGCACACATACCTTTACTCCAGCACTCTTCAACAGTAATGTAAAAGATAAACGAATTAGACACGTGCCTAAATGCAAGTCTAAACCGTTTTTAGTATTTTCAAACAACCACTTTACTATTGAATTAAATACAGTGTGCAAAATAAATTAATAAGAAAATCTAATACATGTAGAAGCTATATTTTGCAGTGTGAAAGCACCTGCAAAAAGATCAATTAGTAGTCCACAATAAATACCGCAGAAACACGGTTTTTGCTGCGTTTGCGCGGCACAATTGTAGGCTCTGATGCTATGCCTTCTTGGACAGAGACACAAAATAGCAATATGTCAACTGAAGCTCTTCGATTCCTGAATTCAGCCCTTGCATACAACAAAGAAAAAAAGGTTAAATTGTTTAAGTAAATCAAAAAAGAAAATGAAAACTTACTGTTCCTCTCCGGCAACGTCACCAAAATTTTGATTGAGTTTAAACCTGCACACAGAAAAGTGATAGGTTAGATTTTAAGAATAGAATGTGCAAGTTCTTAATTCTATCGCTATAACGAGTTGACTATGCGGGTCGTGATCCACAAGGAGGGACTAACGATGGAAGCGTTAGAGTAAGTTCGTTTCTTTTTTTAGTTTGCTAAAATAATATTTTGAATTTCTTAGTTTTAGAAAAAGAAAACAAAAACGTTAAGTTAGAAGATGTGAAGAAGATGGTAAAGAAAAGATGGTGATGTTGTTTTATTTGCAAAAGAAAAGGAAAAACTAAATAAAGAGAAGAAAGTTGGTTTTGAATTTGGATTCTAAACTAAGAATTAAAAGAAAACTAAAAATTCTTACTTACCTCTTTAGTGCTCATATACCTTGGATCTGTTGCTACGACTTATCTAGTCTTTGAAGGCGATCAAGCATCGCGTGTAGGATCTTCCCCGTTTCCGATCTACACTATGAATAAAAGGGCAAGCTAAACTAACAAATGAATCAGATTCACTTGAATTACAAACACATCAGAGGAAAGCAAACAAAAACAAGAGAAAGAAGTAAAAGAAACTTCAATTCGATTCTAATAATAATGAAAGAAAAGACTTACTTACACGGTGTCACGCTCAGTATAAGTTTGCTCTCATTTCTTCATGAAACTCTCCTCTCCTCTTAGTTACATAAAGAAAATGAAAATTACATAAAAGAAATTAAAAACCTAAGTTACAGACTAAAGAATGGCATAGCTTCTATTCTCTGCTTCCTCATTCCCTGTGACCTCAGAAATCTCAGTATTTATGGGCAAAAATCAAAAGGGGGAGAAGTATACAGATAAGGGGAGCAAACGCTCCCCGGGATTTGCCAAGATTGCCGCGAAAAACGTGGCCTGCGTTTTCGCGGCCTGGGTTTGGCCAGGTGGCCACACCTGGGGTGCAGGTTCCTGCTTTGAAGATTCTTCTTTATCTTCTACTGGATTTTCAGTTTGGATCGTGGATTTTGACGATTCTCCTTTTGATCTTCAGCTTTAACCACTTGATTTGTAAAGATCTGATTTAATTGATTTTTCAACTGGTTTTATCTTCTTTAATTTGCCCTAATCCTTGATTTAAATTTAATTTTGAATTAACTCAGAATTTAAATGAGCTTTTGGGCTCGTTTCTCTTCCCTCTTTTTTAGTAAAGGCCTGCATATAATTTAGACAATAAATAAGATTAAAAACATAATTCATTAAATAATAAATATGAGAATGTGACAATAAATACGCAGTATCAGCGACCGATCAATTAACAAATCTCTTGACTCAAAAAATTTCACAAGTTGCATTCGCCATCGTATGATGCTCTGACTCTGCACTAGATCGTGACACCACACTTTACTTGCTTTTCCATGACACAAAATTTTCTCCAAGGTACACACAAAAGCCTGTGGTAGATCATCTATCAACAGGTGATCCTGCATCAGCAGCTTTGCACCCAACATACCTGTCTCAAAGAGCATATCAAGCACATATTTTTTTTTAGAAAAAGAGATATTCTCTTTTTGGATCTAGCTACTTTAATTCCTAAGAAGTACAATGAAGATCTAAGGTCTTTTGTCTGAAAATACTTTTGCAAGTATTTTTAGATTAGCAATCCCCTGTGCATCATCACCAGTGATAATAATATCATTCATATACACTACAAGGAGTAACTTCTTCCCATGATGTTGTCGTCAAAACACAGAATGATTAAAATCCCGAACAACAGAGACAAATCGTCCAAACTAAGCTTTTGGTGACTGCTTCAATTCATACAAGGACTTTTTCAACCTACAAATATTCCCTGACTCCTCTTGAGCAACAAAATTGAGTGGTTGCTCCATGTAAACCTCTTCATCAAGAATATTGTTAAGAAAAATATTCTTTAATATCTAACTGATGGAGAGACCAGTGATAAGTGGCAGCCAAAGAAACAAGAATCCGCACAAAAGTCAGGTTTGCAACCAGCGAGAAAGTTTCCTAATAAGCCATTTCATACACATGAGTATATCCTTTGGAAACCAAACAGGCCTTTAAAGGAGCCAATGACCCATCGAGATTCAGCTTGACAGTGTACACATGTTGACATCCAACTGCTTCATTTTCTGGAGGAAAAACAACTAGATCTCATGTTTCATTCTGTTCTAGAGCCAGTATTTCATCCTTCATGGCATCCTTTCAACCTGGGATAGAGGTTATGATAGAGACTTGGGAACAAAATATGAGTCCAAAGAAGAAATGAAGGCATAAAAAGAAAGAGACGAGTGGGAATTAGATACAAAGTCAGAGATAAGGTGAGATGTCCAAGTGCGTTTACTCTTACAAAAGGCAATAGGAAAATCATTAGAAATAATGTCAGAATCAATAATGCTATCACTAGAGGGAAATGTAAATATGTTCTCACCAATTTGTGTTTCGAAAATTGAAATAATAGAAAATGTTGGCACATGTATAATAGAAGTACGTCTTGTGAAGACTGGATGAGTCTCCAAACCTGTAAGGGGTTTTGGTTCTCCATGTACAGGTGGCAATGCACCCAGATCTATATCAACTGATGATGGAGTATGCACGGCTGGTACATTCTGAACAAGGAAAACCATATTGTCCAAAGGAAGAAGACTCACTGTCGAATTTAGACTCAAAAATATGACATTAGCTGAAACAAGAAAATGAATAACACTGATACCCTTTCTGTGTTCGAGAATACCCAAGAAAATTACACTTGATAGCGTGAGAATCTAGTTTAGTTTTATGAGGATCATTGTTCTAAACAAAACACACCCAAAAATCTTTGGTGGCACAAAAAACAAATCATTTTAAGGATAATCGAACGCAAGATTTGATTTTGCAAAAGAGAAAGACTCCGATTAATTAAATAACATGCTATAAAAACTGTATTACTCTAAAAATATTTATGAACTTTCTTATGATAAGCAATGTACGAGAAGTTTCAAGGAGATGATGGTTTTTGCATTCAGGGACATCATTTTGTTGAGGAGTATATGCACATGAGGATTCATGAATAATGTTATTTTTTAATTTTGGATTCTCTTAATCCAAGTAAGACACTGTGTATTCTCTTAGTCCTATCAGGATATGCTTTTTTCTCTATAAATAAATCATCATACCCTAATTGAGGGTATGTGGTCTTCTCTTCATCTTCTTCATCTCAAGAACTATTTGATTTCACCTCAACAACTAATTGATTTACCTCCAAAGATTTTTGGGTGCGTGTGTTTTGTTTAACTTCTTGAAAAAAAATGATAAATTAGATCCTCGAGTAGTTCCGTGAGTGTTTATAGGATATTCTCAGACGCAAAAAAGGAGATCGATGTTGAAATTCCATCAAAAGGTAGTATGTGATTTGTGCGGATGTCACTTTCTTTAAAAACACACTTTTTCAGTCTCTGGGTTCTACTACAAATCCTTCGACCACTCCTGTTACTTTTCCTATGCCACTAGAAGATTCTTCTTCACTCCAAGTTTATCGATACAAGAAGATTACCATTGATTCTGACAGCTTGTCTCATTAGTTAATTGCTTCCACTAAAGTGTCTGAGTTTCCTATAGCTCTTAGAAAAAGTACTCATTCTTGTACTCAGCATCCCATCATCTAAAAGAACCAAATAAAATAGGTGATTTGTTAGTATTTTGAGTGTCTCATATTTATTGGAGAAGAACCAAGGATCAAGTGGAGCTGTTACAAGCTTCAGAGATCATGCACGGACATGTACAAACTTTGTACATGTTATTAGTCGACTAATAGGTTTTATTTATCGATTAAGTTCTAGGCTAATTGACTAATACTTGGATGTAGTCAATTAGACCTTGCAACAGAAAGTTAAGGTTTCGGATTTTCTCAGAGTAGTCGACTAATTATTTGGTATAGTCGATTAATACTTGGTATTAGTCGACTAATACTTGGCCTTAGTCGACTAATATCGGGTTTTGGCAGTTTTATTATATACGGTTCTGTTTCTAGTTTGAATTGGGTTCGGGTTTTCTTCTTTCTCTAAGGCGGTGCTGATTGGATTGTTAAAGTTTGGATTGAATTAGGATCATCCTAAGGCGTATATAAACCCCTTGGGATTGGCCTTTTTAACGTGTTAATAATCAAAGAGATTTCCGCCATTGAGAGTTGTAAGAGAGATATTCTTGTAACTCTTGTATTTTTCTTTTCTGTTTTAAGAAAGATTTCTCCCCTCCCCATAGATGTAGGCACTCTTGCTAAACTACGTTAAATCTGGTGTTCTTTAGTTGTGTTGTGGTTAGTTTCAATTGCTTGCTAGTGGTAGATCTTCTACGTTTTCGCTACCGAGTATTCACACTCGATGTTTCTCTGTTGGTATATCGGTGTTGATCAATAATAATTAGTATCAGAGTAATGGCTAGCAAGACGACCGTGACAACCAAGTTCAAGGTGGAGAAATTCGACGAGAAGTCCAACTTCTTATTGTAGAAAATGCGAGTAACATCATTGCTCGTGAACGAGGGCACACACAAGGCCCTACTTGGTATTGAGAAGAAGCCATCGAAGATGGAGGATGATGAGTGGAATGACATCGACTTTCATGCAAAGGCGACGATCATACTATGCCTATCAAACGAGGTCCTCTACAACGTCATGAACGAGGAGACAACTGCTGGTCTTTGGTGTAGGCTGGAGAGCCTTTACATGACAAAGAGTTTGTCGAACAAGCTCTTCATGAAGAAGCAGTTATATAACCTTCAGATGAAGGAAGGTATGCCTATTCTACAATATCTTAATGCTTTTAATAGGATTTTAAGTGACTTGTTGTCTTTGGATGTTAAGCTAGATGAAGATGACAAAACTCTTCTATTACTCTCTTCTCTTCCATCAAGTTATGACCACTTGGCGACCACCATCATGTATGATAAGAAGACTTTAGAGTTAGAATATGTCAGGCAGATGCTGCATAACAATGAGCTGATGAAGAAGACATTCTACAAATGAGGCCTCAAGACTGGTTGTCAAGGGCAGAGGGGGAGATTACAACGTAGGAGACCCAAAAGGCATCCAGAGACTTCTAGCAGTTTTGCTTGCTATTTTTGCAAGAAATCAGGACACATTAAGAAAAATTGTATGAAATACAAGGAGATGCTGAAGAAGAGAGGCGATAAGGATTCTGATAGGGCTAATATTAATGGAAAGTCAGATCAAATTGTTGTTGTCGAAAAAGCAGATGGGGATCCATGTGATGCCTTAACGGCTCAATCAGGGTAGCTAAGTACTCAGATGCTTGGTTATGTGACTCGGAGTGCACATGCTACATGTGCCCAAAAAGGGAGTGGTTCAGTACGTAGAAGTCTTATGATGGCAGCTCAATCCTGATAGTTAACAACACTATGTGCAAGACGGTTGGCATTAGCAACATTCATATGAGGATGGTTGATGGACGTGTTCGAACCCTTACGAACATACGTCACGTTCTAGACTTAAGAAAGAGTCTTCTCTCCTTGGGAGCTTTGAAAGCTCAAGGGTGCAAGTTTTCAAGTGCAGATAGAGGTATAAAAGTTATCAAGGGCTCCATGACGATTCTCAAAAGAGAACGGACTGTAAACTTGTACAAGATGAAAGGAAGCATTATTATTGGTGATGCTTCAGCAGCAACAGAGGAGGATGACACATATGTCCTGGACACATGAACGAGCGAGGTCTTCAAATCCTACACAAAAGGGTGCTCTACCAGGTATCAAATATTACAAACTTAATCTTTGTAAATTTTGCATCATGTGTAGACAACGTAGAGTAGCTTTCTTTATAACACAACACAAGACAAAGGGCTTGCTAGATCTCATACACACAGATGTGTGGGGACCTTCGCCAGTAGCATCCATCGGGGGTGCTAGGTATTAAGTTACATTCATAGATGATTTCTCCAGGAGATTTTGGGTATACTTCTTGAAGCAGAAATCAGAAGTATTTCAGAAGTTCAAGGAGTGAAAAATTATGGTGGAGAATCAGAAGTGGCGACACGGAAAGTCTTGAGGTACGACAATCGAGACAAGTATACCTCCATGGAATTCAAAGCTTACTTAGCTAGTAAGGGCATCAAACATCAGCTAAGTATTTTAGGCCGACAGAGTAAAATGGAGTAGCAGAACGCATGAATTAGACACTTACAGAGCGTGCCCGCAGTATCAGGTTACAAGCTGACATGTTAGAAAGATTTTGGGTAGAGGCGGTGGATCATGCGAGTTATCTAGTAAATAGGTCACCATCAATCGCCGTTAATCTTTAGATCCCAAAAGAGATATGGCGAGGAGAGTCTATGGATTATTCAACCTTACAGATTTTCAGTTGTCTAGCATATAGTTTGGTTGATACTCAGAACAGAAACAAACTGGAGTTCAAGACTAAGAAGTGTATCTTCATCGGGTTCACCAAGGAGTCAAGGGTTTCAAACTTTGGGATCCCGAGACAAGGAGCGCCTTTACCAGCAGAGATGTGATTTTCGACGAAGAATCAATGTTACAAGAAAAGTCAGAGACGGAGGATGAAGCGCAAGGTGGAGCTCCAGACAGTTCGGCAGACACTCAGGAAAATGGAGTTGAGTTCTCAGAGAACCCTAAAAGGCCTAACGGATCAGAAGAGAACTCAGATTCAGATGGAGACGACAAGAGGCTACTCAAGAGTAACCTAGACTATTGAGGCGGTCAGTCAGAGTTATGGTGCCTCTAGTAAGGTATGGCTGGGAAGATGAGCATGTCTCTATCGCATTAGTGACAGAAATTGGGGATCCTCGTAGTTATAGGGAAGCGACCGAAGCAGATGACCACGACAAGTGGATTACAATCATGGAGCAAGAGATGGAGTCTTTGGATAGAAATCAGACATGAAAATTAGTAGATCTTCCAAAGGACTCCAAGGTAATAGGTTGCAAATAGGTATTTCGCAAGAAGGATAATGAGCAGTACAATGTAATGTTAGTTGCGAAGGGATATGCTCAGAAGGAGGGTATTGACTACAATGAGATTCTCTCTTGTAGTCAAGCATATGTTTATTCAGATGCTATTGACGATGGTAGCTCAGTTTGATTTAGAGTTAGAGCAGATGGATGTCAAAACGACGTTTGTGCACGATGAGCTGGAGGAGATATACATGATGCAACCTGAAGGTTACATTCAGGATTATTAAGAAAATAAGGTGTGTCTTCTAATTAAGTCCCTCTATGGACTTAAACAGTCTCCTAGGCAGTGGTAAAAATAGTTCTACTCTTTTATGATCAAGGTCAGATACAACCGATATGAGTATGACAGTTGTGTCTACTTCAAGTAGATGATCTGACATATTTGTTGTTATATATGGATGCCATGCTGATTGCTGCAAGAAATAAAGCACATATTTAGAATTTTAAAGCTCAGCTAAAGGAGAAATTTGATATAAAGGACTTGGGAGAAGCCAAGAAGATCTTAGGTATAGAGATCACTCGAGACAGAGACTCAGGCAGACTTTGGCTTTCCCAGGAGAACTATGTTCTCAAGGTGTTGGAAAGAATTAACATGGCAGAAACAAGACCGGTCACCATTCCTTTGGCAGGTCACTTCAAATTATTCTCCAAGCAGTGTCCACAATCACCGAAAGAGGAGATGGCTTGAGTATCATATGTTAGTATGGTAAGATCACTCATGTATGCTATGGTCTGCACTAGGCCTGACTTAGTGAGTTCAATAAGTCAGTTCATGTCAAATCTAAGAAAGCAACATTGAGAAGCAGTGAAGTGAGTGCTACGATATCTGCAAGGGACTGCTAGACTAGGCTTGGTGTTTTAGAGATTGAAAACAGGAAAACTTAGGGAATTACAAGGCTATGTTGATGCAAAATATGCAGGAGATCTTGATTAGCGAAATTTTACGACAGGCTATGTGTTCACAGTAGCTGAGTGCGTCATTAATTGGAAGGCAGAATTGTAAGATATAATTGCTTTTTCAACAACAGAGGCTGAGTGCATGGCTGCAGTTGAGGTATCGAAGGAAGCTTTGCGGTTGAGAGAATTGGCCGAGACTTCTGGTATAATAGATGATTCAGTTAGGGTTCATTGCGACAGTCAGAGTACTATTCATATTGCAAAGGATCACATGTATCACAAGAGGACAAAGCACATTGATGTGAGGTATCATAAGAGATACGTCTGTGGGTCGTGGATGATAAATTGGTCGACTTTGTGAAGTTTAGCACAAAGAAGAATCCAGTGGATATGATGACGAAGACCATCCTGATAGAGAAGTTCAGAGCATCTCTGAACTTCATCAATATTCTCTATAGGTAAGGTGGAGAAGGCTCTTGGGAGGAAGCCATGTGAAGTCACAAAAAGGGGGGGAAGAAAGCACGGTAAATAGAGGAGGCCAATTTCTACGAAGGAGCTCAATGAACATAAGTTAAAGTGTAGATTGTTAGTATTTTGAGTGTCTCATATTCATTGGAGAAGAATCAATGATTAGGTGGAGGTGTTACTGAAAATCACCTAGAGGGGGGGTGAATAGGTGATAATGCTAATCTAGTGAACTTAATGCGGAATTTAAAAACTAATTGCAATTACACTAAATGAGTGATGCACACAACCAAGCCAAGCATATAAGTATGAATGATCAATGTGAAATGATGCAAGGCACAAAGTAAAGAGAGAGAGAGATAAAGTAAGAGTCAAGGGATCAAGCGCAAACAAGATATGTTTCGAGGTTCGAGCACCCAGCTCTACATCCCCGCCTTCACACAGAAGGATTTCAACTCCACTAGCTTGTCCACAAAGGACTCCCACAAAGGGAACCTCCACCGAGGATTTGGGGCAATAACAATTACAAGGAGTACCCAACTCCTCTCTTTACAAACACAACCTCCTCTTTGAGGCACAACACTAAGCCAACAAACAATCACCTCACAACTTGAGGGATTAGCACAAAGCAACACAAGGATCACCTCACAACTTGAGGGATACAACCCAATAGCACAACCTCCTCAACACAATGAGGGAAAGGCACAAAGCCAAGCTAAGATAGGGTTTACAACTTGGTGGTCTAACAAACAACCACAAACAATTTCTTTCCCACACAAGGATCCTATAGAATGAGATAGTAGATGTAGCTCAAGTGTGGAGAAAACCAAAGGAATGGAAATCAAAACTCAAAGAAAATCTTTGGGGAAAACTAGAAACCAAGATGAAGAAGTTGAATCAAAATCTTTTCCAAAAAACTCTTTCTTGATTTTCCGAACCCTAGCAAAAATACCAAATAGATTGTTCAATTAAAGCCCAAAAACTTCTTTTGATTGCTGTGAAAATACTAGAAAAAGCTCAGAAAATTCGTCCAAAAACTCTTAGTGAAAATTGGTCATTAATGGGGTATTTATAGCCCCCAGAAAAATATAGCCGTTGGCAGCAGAAACTGCCAGAAATGAACTACCGGTCGATCGGTCGGTCGACCGGCCAACGGTCACATTTGACCGCTGACAGCTACCGGTCGACCGCGCGGTCGACCGAACCCAGATACAGAGAGCAAAGGCTCTCTGCACGGTCGACCGGGTGCAACCCGAGAGCAACCTGCTCTCAGTCGGTCAACCGTGCGGTCGACCAGCTTATGGGTAAGCCAGCGTGCACGTATCCGTGCACGTCGGTTGACCGCTACGGTCGACCGGCTACTTGGTACGGTCGACCCTCCGGTCGACCGATCTAGCCTGGCAGCAGCAGTTCTGGTCAGAAAAACATGTAATTTTTAATCCTAAAAATTCCCATAAAAATCTCTAAAATTACACAAAAATAGTTTTATCATATTACATTGAAATATAAACTTGTGTTAAATATTTCAACACAAATTTCAAACATTACGGACCATTTTTGTGTTATAGAGATTTTGCCAAAAACCAAAAACCGTATTTTCTAAAACTTGGATTTTTGAATAGAAAATACGTTTTGTCCAAAACTCATCCAAATACAAACCATGATATTTAAACACTTTGAAGCATGTTGTATATGGATAGAAATCCAATATACAAGAAACATATATATTCATGTTTTTGACATTAATTCCAAAAATATGTTTTGTTAGAAATACCAAAACATAAAACACATGAAATAGACTATCAAACTAAGTTTGTCTAAGAGTTGAAGCATGCATGTATATAGAACAAATCTAATATACATTAAACCATGTAAACTTGTTTTGAATCTATCTATTCATGCAAACCAAGATCGGTTAAACCAAAAACCGAAAAACCAAAAGATGAAACGTATGTTTGTTGTGAACTTGAGCATATCATACTATTCTAATCTTTACACATGGATCTAAACACAAAAACTAAACTAGGGTACCGATGTCTTCTTGTAGAGCGCCGTCTCCAAGCCAACTCGATCCAAAACTTCGTGATTCACCGAGCTAGACTCCAATGAGTGCTATATATGATCTTGACGCTCGGGCTCTTGAATCACCATGTGAATAGCTTTCAAAGCATCTTGTTGAAGCTAATCACCAACTAATATCTTGATTAATGATCTGAAACTAAAATCACAAGATTATTAGTACACATAACTACATGAGTTAATCATCATCAAAACTAGAGTGGAAGGCCTTTTTGATGTAAAATCACCTGGATCGCAATCATCTTCAAATCGAATCAAGATTTAAATTGAGAAAAAAGATAAAATTTGGGGTTTCCACCCCTTGCACGGGCTTCTCACCCTAAACTCGAGAGCAGAACTCAAGAATTTAACACAATAATTTAAGGAAAAGTTTTTAATCATTCATTCAATAATCCTTCCAATAGTTTAAGGGGCCTTATATAGGCTTTACAAAAGAGGACTACTGGAAAATAACCGATGTGGTACTAAACGTCCACAAAATAACAAAAATAAAAGGAAAACAAATAAAGGTAAAAACATCTGCTATCAATAAAGTCTGAAACAAGTCCCATCTAAAGCCATAGAAGACAGCGCGTGAAACAAGTCCCATCTAAAGCCATAGAAGACCAGCGCGTCGCCTCCTGAAGTATACTCGATCGAACCTGCTCCTGGGCGGTGGCATGATGTCCTCATCAATTCCCCCTGGGTGGAAGGAACTCGACCCTGTCGAGTGTGGGGGACAGAACTGCTGTCGGCTGTGATAGTGCTCCAGTCGATCAGGATCAAGATGCTGGAGGTCTTCCTCAGTAATCCAAGAATTTTCTGAATCAGGTTTTCCCGTCCACTTAATGAGATAGCGTCTCGTCCCTCCATCTCCAGTAGAGATAATCTGATCATCCAAGATAGAATCTATATGTTCTGTTGCATAGGACATTTTAGGGGGAAGTGGAGGTAGTGGGGGGCTCTCAGAAAGAAGGTCTCGGCTTGGCTCATCCACAAATGGATCAGAAGGGGTATCAAAGTACCTCGATATGGAACCAAATCCTCAACATTAAAGGTGCAACTAATGCCAAAGTCAGGTGGGAGATCCACCACATAAGCATTTGAATTGATTTTCTTAATAATCTTGAATGGCCCTGCACTTCGCGCGTGTAATTTCTTCACGGTTCCTGGTGGAAACCGTTCGGGTCGCATGCGGACCATCACATAATCTCCGACATTAAAAGACCTTAATCGGCGATGTAGATCTGCAGAAGCTTTATAGTCAGTATTATTTTTCATTATCTTGTCTCTGACTTCCTCATGTAATGCATGGATATGGGATGCAAATGCTGATGCGGAGTCTGATACCCTAGAATGATGATGAGCCATGGGAATTAAATCAATGGGTTGCCTGGGCTTAAAACCGTTTACTATTTCAAAAGGACTGAGACCCGTAGTCCTATTAACAGATCCGTTATATGCAAATTCAGCCATGGGCAAAATGAGATCCCAAGTTTTTAAATTTTCTCCAACTAGACACCTGAGGAGATTTCCTAGCGATCTGTTTACCATCTCGGTTTGACCATCTGTCTGTGAGTGAAAGGCGGTTGAGAATTTCAGTTTGGTGCCCATCTTATGCCAAAGTGTTTTCCAGAAATAGCTAACAAACTTAACATCCCTATCAGACACCATGGTTTTAGGTATCCCGTGCAACTTTACGATATGATCAAAGAATAAGACAGCAACTCGAGACGCATCTGAGGTCTTGGAACACGGGATGAAGTGAGCCATTTTAGAGAATCGGTCAACTACCACTAGGATAGAATCATGCTTTTTTGAGTTTAGGCAGTCCTAGTATGAAGTCTAGGCTCATGTCTTGCCAGGGGCAATTAGGAACAGGAAGAGGAGTGTAAGGTCCGGCAATCTGCTTTTGTTGCTTGGCCAATTGACACGTGCGACATTGGCTAACTACTTTAGAAACATCTCTTTTTCAGACTCGGCCAGTAGAATCGGTGTTCAACGGCCTCAATTGTCTTGTTCTGACCGAAATTGTCCCGCCAGACCTCCAGCATGTAGTTCCCAAGAGAGAAAATCCCTGAGGGACGTACGGGGAATACACAACTTACGGAATCGGAAGAGATAATCGTCTTGAAGGAGAAACCGTACATCTCACGAACAGGGCCGTCTCGTAACGTGACATAAATGTTCCCAAATCGGGACATGATTCATACTCCTCCTTTAATTTCTCAAATCCAACCACTTCTGTGCTCATTGCCACCAAGATCGTGACACGTCGACTCAGCGCATCAGCGACCTTATTCTCGATGCCTGCTTTATGTTTGAGAACAAAAGTGTAATCCTGCAAGAACTCCACCATTTGCTATGCCTCGCGTTTAATCTCTTCTGGGAGTTGAGATACCTTAACGCTTCGTGATCTGAGTACAACACGAATTCCTGTGGCAACAGATAATGTCTCCAGTAGCGCAACGCCTGTACAACCGCATAAAATTCTTTATCATAAGTGGAGTAGCGTTGACGGGCATCATTTAATTTTTCGCTGAAATAAGCAACCGGGTGGTTTTCCTGACTCAGTACACCACCTATTGCTAGTCCCGATGCGTCACAAGTTACTTCAAAAGCTTTTGAAAAATCAGGGAGACGCATTATAGGAGCTTCCGTCATCATCTTCTTTATTTCAGCGAAAGCTTTGGAGGCAGCAGGAGTCCACTGGAACACCTCACTCTTTAAACAGTCGGTGATAGGTGCCATGATAGCACTAAAATTCTTGATGAACCGACGGTAGAAAGTGGCTAACCCGTGAAAACTTCTGACTTCCCTGATCGTCCGGGGTTGTGGCCACTCGGTTATTGCCTTCACTTTCTCAGGGTCTGCGGG